>JBAMBR010002906.1:5000-42500 GCA_037044475.1 Zaprionus obscuricornis
GACACCGCAGCCAAAAAACAAAAACAAAAGCTGCTCCTGCTGCTCTCGACTCTCTCTCTCTCTCTCTCTTTCTTTCGCTCTCTCTTTCTCTCACTCTATGACTGTAGCTACTTTTGTTAATGCTTTTCTACTTCCCCTTGTTGTTGTTGTAAATCAGTGTTTGCCACTCGCAGTGGCAGCAGCTGCTGCTACTGCTACTGCTGCTGCTGTTGCCTTTAGAGTCTCCGCCTCAATTTCACAGCTTCTACTGCTGCTGCTGCTGCTGCTAAAAGCGTAGATAATAAATTAAGCACAGCACGCTTCAACTCAAATCGACCTACAACCCCAGCACCCCGCCTTTTCTTCTTCTCCATCTTCTCCATCTCCTCCTCCTCATTGCCTTGGCAGCAAGTGGTAGCTGGTCACAAAAGCATGTCTGCAGCAGCGCATTGTGGCAACACTACAGATTGTGTCATGTGTGAAAACATGTAGCTAATCTTATTCTTCTTCTTCTTCTTTTTCCATTTTCATTTTCATCGACTTTCAGCTTCAGCTTTTTCTGCTATCAGTTTTCCTTTTTTTTTGTTTTTTTTTTTTATTTTTACAAATTTTTCAAGCAAAATAATTTAGCAAAAAAAAATTTTTAACTTCTAAAATAAAAGTTGAATAAATTTTTTTTATATATTTTTTTTTGTCAATTTTTTAAGTTTTTTTGCCTACAAATTATTGTTAATTTTTTTTTATGATTTAATTAAAAATTTAATAATTGTCTTAAAAATTTTTTTTTAAACATTTGAAATATATTTCGAAATTTTTGAAATATATTTTAAAATTTTTTTAAAATATTTTTTTTTGCATTTAATATTTAAAAAATATTTTTTTTTTTCGTTTTTAATTTTTAAAAATATTTTTTCAGAGTTTTTTAACAGCTGTTAAATTTTTTAATATTTTTTTTTTTTTTATTTATTTTTTTTAATTTTTCAAAAATGTTCTGAAATTATTAAATTTATAATATAAATTTATTTTTCTCAATCTTAAAATTATCGAATAATTAAAAAAAAAATATATTTTTTTATTCCCTTTTTTTAAAATTTTTATAATAATATTTTTCTATTTTTATTTTTTATATTTAATTTTTTGATATTTTTTAATTATTTTTGGAAATTCAAATATTTTTGGATATTTCAGATAATTTGCAAAATTTTTATAGTTTTTTTTTCCTACAAATCATTTTTTATGATTTAATTAATATTAATAATTGTCTTAAATTTTTTTTAAACATTTCAAACATTTTTCAAAAATTTTCAAATATTTCTTTTCTCTAATTTATGAAATATTTTTCTAGTTCTTTTGATTTTTTTTCTTCTTTTTTTCAAGTTTTTGTTTTAATTTATCATAAATTTTATTTTATTTTTTTAAATTTTTCAATTGTTATTTTGAATAATTTCTTGAATAAATTGTTAAAATTTTAAAAAATTTCTTATGCTACTTCGTTTACGTTTTATTATCAAGCAGAGCAACATGTTGTATACGTAATTTTTGCGCAGTGTTTATATTTTGTTTATCAATAGCAATTTTTATAGCACTTGCCACGCCCCGCTGCTCAATAGATGGGCGTCGAGACAATGAAAACAATGAGTAGAAGAAGCAGAAGAAGAAGGAGAAAGAAGAGCAATAAGAGAAAGAAGAGGATGAAGAGGAATAGAAGCAGAAGCAGCACAAGAAAAAGGCAAAGAGAGCAGAGCAGAAAGTTGCAAATAGTGAAAGAGTCGAAAGAGAGGAAGAGAGGTGAAAGAAGTAGTGTAAGAAAATGAATGGCGACTAAGAAGAAGAAGAAGATGAAGCAGCAGCAGCAGCAGCAGAAGACGAAGCAGCAGAAGCAGCAGCAGCAGAAGATGAACAATTTTTGTTTTACGCATAAATTAAATGCGTGTGCGGCAAAAATTTATCAAGCGAGCGAGGCAGCGCGCGAGTGAGACAGATAGAGAGAGAGAAAGTGAGCTGCGACGCAAAAGGCGTTCAAAGTGTCCGAAACAAAAAGCAAGTTGAAGCAAAAGGAAGAAAAAGGAAGAAAAAGAAGCAGCAGCAACAGCAACAGCAGCAAAAGTTGTGCCAATGTTTCACTAGATAAAACGAAGCTAAAGGTAGCAGCAGCAGCAGAAGCGTCGAGAAAGTGGCAGCCGGGAATGGGCAGAAAAAAAAGGAGCAGTGACTGTAGCACAGGACAGTGAGGGGGCAGGGGATGAGGAGTGGGGGAAGGTTGTGTTGGGGCAGCACGTCAACCCTTTTGTTTCAAATTAAAATTTACATATTTTAATGTGCAAAGTTTTGTTGCGAGCAACGAAGCGTCGAGCTGTGGCACGACAGCAATACAAACAGCTAGACAGCAAGACAGACAGACAGAGAGAGAGACAGAGAGAGAGAGAGAAAGAGAGTGAGAGAGGTAAGAGCTGTGGTGCAAAAAGTTTGCTTGCCACACGGAGTCGTCGCTTGAAAAGGTTGCGCAGTAAAAAATCAAATTGACCTGTAAATATAATTTAAAAGGTGGCAGCAGCAACAGTAGCTGTAGCAGTAGCAGTAGCTGTAGTAGCAGCAACAGCACGAAACGTGTTTAATTATCAAGTTGTAAACAACAACAACAACAACAACAATAAGCAGAGCAATAAGCAATTTTTTTTTTTTTTTTGTGTGCCTTTTGTGTCGCATTCAATTTTCAACGAATTCATTTTGTTGCGATGTCGCCATTTTCTTTCACTGCACTGTGTCAAGGTGTCTGTGTGTGTGTGTGTGTGCCACATGCCACAAGGATACGCTGGCGTAGCGTATTCAAAAAAATTTACTTAATTTGCCATTGTCAGCTAATGAGAGCAAAGCCAGCCAGCCAGCGAGAGAGAGAGAGAAAGTCAAAGAGCGAGAACGCAATAATAAAAAAAAAAAAAGCTGCAAAAACATTTTTTTTTTTTTTTTTTTTTTTTTTTGCTGAAATGTAAATAGTTTTTTTTTTTATTATTTTTTGAAGGCTACAACTGCAGACGCAGCTACTTCAGCTTTGCCTACCCAACACCAACACCACCACCACCGCCCCCTCACTTCTTGAGCCAAAACCACTTTCAACATTCCATTCTCCATACTGCCTGCACGCTGAAGCTTATAAAAATTTGTGCATTTTTTTGCAGGCATTGCAAAAAAATTAAATAAAAATTTAAATTTTTACTTTGTAAATTTCAACTAGGAGCAGAGAGAGAGAGAGAAAAAGAGAGAGAGGGGGAGAGAGAGAGAAAGAGAGAGAGAGATGGGAAAAACAGAGCAAGAGACAAAAGAGAAAATGAAATTTTTTTTTTTCAATATAGAAAAATTTTTTAAAATTTTTTTCTATTATTTTTATTTTTTTTTTTTCAATTTTCTATATAAGATTTTTCGCTTATAGTTATTCGATTCTTATGATTTTTTTTTTTTTTTTTTTTGTCAACAGTCTACAGGCAGCAATAAATTTCAACAAAATTTTTCTAATCAAAATATTCATCGCCAAGATTTTATACTAATTTTTCATATGATCTGAAATTTCTCTAGTGTTCGGAAATTCAAATTATTTTGCTTCGATTTTTTTCTAGATTCTTTTGCTATAATTCTTTTCAAGAATCCTTAAGAATCTTCATTAACTGCAAGTTGTAAAAATTTCCAACAATTTTTTTTTTAGGTTTGTTTCCAAATTTTCCTACAAATAGTAGAAAATATTGTCTCTTAAACTTTTCCAGCTTTTTACCGTTAGACATATGTAAAGATTCTCGCATCTGCTTAGTTTTTAACAATTTTGCTCTGCTAAGATATTTTCTAGTTTTTTTTTAATGTGATATTTCCCCATCCTGGAAACCCAATACAATTTTTCTCAAAATTTCAAAAATTTCAACTGTTTAAATTTTAACAAATTTTCATAGCAAAATATTCATTGCCAGGATTTTATACTAATTTTTTTTCTAGTATTAAAAATTGGGGAACTTAAATTGAAACTTAATTTCAATATTTTAATAGAATTTGATTTTCTATAATTTGTTTTTTTTTTTTTAATTTTAAATTTAATTTCATGAAACAAAGTAACTTTATTTTGCCTAGAATTTTTCTACGTTTTTAATATTATAATATTCCATAAAAATCTGATACAATTTTTCTCAAAACTTCAAGATTTCTAATTTATTTAGAATTATTCTCAGATTTTTGGCATAATATAGAAACACAATGTATTTATTTTTTTATCGCATCTCTAACTGCTAACTTTTGAATTGAAATTTATTATCGAAATTAATTTTCAATAAGTTTTCCCCTAAAATTTTGTATATGAAAAAGTCCTAAAAACTCTTTTAGTAAATATTTTACTCAGTTTTCAACAACATTTGTAAAGCTAAGAAAACATAAAATTTTCTATAGTTTCTTTCGAAAGTCATCCGATATTTCAAAAAAAAAAAACTTTTACCAAATAATTTCGCTGCATATTTAATATAAATTATAAAAAGATTCAAAAAGTTTTCCCCAAAAATTTTCTATATGAAAAAGTCCTAAAAACTCTTTTAGTAAATATTTTGCTCAGTTTTCAACAACATTTGTAAAGCTAAGAAAACATAAAATTTTCTATAGTTTTTTTTTTTTCAAAGTCATCCAATATTTCTAAAAAAAAAACTTTTACCAGATAATTTCGCTGCATATTTAATATAAATTATAAAAAGATTCAAAAATTTTTACATTGAAAATAAAATTCTATAAAAACAAAGAAATTTTCCTACTATCTTAACTTTTGCTTCGTATTTGTCTTCGTCTTCTTCTTCTTTATCTTTTAATTTTTCTTCTTGTTCTACTTCTACTTCTACTTCTACTTCTACTTCTACTTCTACTTCTACTTCTACTTCTACTTCTACTTCTACTTCTACTTCTACTTCTACTTCTACTTCTACTTCTACTTCTACTTCTACTTCTACTTCTACTTCTACTTCTACTTCTACTTCTACTTCTACTTCTACTTCTACTTCTACTTCTACTTCTACTTCTACTTCTACTTCTACTTCTACTTCTACTTCTACTTCTACTTCTACTTCTACTTCTACTTCTACTTCTACTTCTACTTCTACTTCTACTTCTACTTCTACTTCTACTTCTACTTCTACTTCTACTTCTACTTCTACTTCTACTTCTACTTCTACTTCTACTTCTACTTCTACTTCTACTTCTACTTCTACTTCTACTTCTACTAATACTTCTACTTCTACTTCTACTTCTACCTCTACTTCTACTTCTACTTCTACTTCTACTTCTACTTCTACTTCTACTTCTACTTCTACTTCTTCTTCTTCTTCTATTAGCATTATGTATTTTGTCTTAAATTTTGACTGACAGTTTTGACAATTACTAATTATTAATTAGTGTTAAGTCAGCAAGATAATAAATCCTTGGACAGAACACAGACACATAATATTTTATCGAAATTATATTATTATTGTTATAATTATAATTAATATTAGAAGGCAAACGTAAATAAGCTGAAAATTGATTTAATGAAATTTATCAAAGTTTCCTAAAACATTTATCAAAATTTATTTGAAATTTATTAGAAATGTTGTGTCAAAAATTGAAATTGAAGCGCAGCTAATGAAGAAAATTTGTAAATCGTAAAATGTGAAAATCAAAATTTGAAATTTCAAATCAAATAATGTTGCATTAATTTCAAATTAATTAAGTTGCAGAGCGTGAGCAGTGGCAGTGGCAGTGGCAGTGGCAGTGAGGTGTGGTGTGAGGTTTGTGTATTTTGTAGTTGAGGTTTTGGCTTGCTGTTGTTGTTGTTCTTGTTGTTGTGCTTGATAATTGGCACATCAATTGTGGCAGTTGGCTGCTGACCAACAACTGCAGCTGTCAAAGAGACAGCAAACTGTGGGAGAGAGAGAGCAAGAGAGAGATAGAGAGAGCGAGAGGGAGGGAAGAGTGAGTCAGTTTGTGTGTGTGTGTGTGTGTGTGTGTCTCAGGTAACACCATTTAACGCTAATGTAAAGCAAACACTTTGATGTATTTGCCTTGTTCTGCAACTCACACTCTCTGTCTCTCTCACTCTCTCTCTGTCTCTCTCTGTGGTATATTTGCACATGTATGTGTATTTTTCATTAACTATGTTTGGCGTTATGACAACGTTACTTGCCACACACACTGCCACATTCCCCGTCCCCGTCCCTGTCCCTGTGCCTGTCTCTGTGCCTTTCCCTGCGCCTTTTCCCCGTCCCCGTCCCTGTCTCTGTGCCTGTCCCTGTCCCCGTCCCTGTGCCTGTCTCTGTGCCTGTCTCTGCGACTGTCCCTGCGCCTTTTCCCCCTGTTCCTGTCCCTACACCTTAACCTGTGCCTTCTGCCTTCTGCCTTCCCGCTACTTCCCCCAAAAACTGTTTCATGTCCATAAGGCAAAACTTTGCACACTAGCAGCGACTGCTCTGCCATTGCTTTCGCTTATCATTAGCTTTACTTTTTAACAATTTTTCTTTTTTTTTTATTTTTCCTCCAGGACCCCCTCCTTCCCCTTCCCCTTTATAAACATACACATTTGAAATGCTTACCTGCAAAGTATGCCAACATGGCGGATAGGACGACGGATATGAATATAAAGGCGATGCTCAAGCATTTCCAGGAACATCGATGTTGACAGCGTTTATCTATGTGAAACCTGCAAAAAAAAAAAAATGAAAGAGAAAAAGAAAACAGTAAATATATTGTTAACAATGTGTGTGAGAGAGAGAGAGAGAGAGAGAGAGAGCGAGATAGATAGCAGATAACACTAAACAAACTATGGCAAATGCATTTGTAATTAGCAAACTGGACAAACAGCAGCAGCAGCAGCAGTAACTGCAACATCAGCAACAGCAGCAGCAGCAGCAGCAACATCATCAGCAATCTTTGCTCTACATTGCAAAAGAGTAAAGAGTAAATAGTGAAGTATAATAAGCTAAACATATGACAACATATGACAATGTATGGCAAATAATGACAAACTAGAGCAAAAGTATGACAGCATCTGACAAGCATATGGCAAAGTATGTTGAGCAAAAGTAGTATAACAGACGTTAAAGTAAAATATATAAAAATATTTGAAACTATGGCAACGCAATGACACTTGGTATGACAGAGTATGACATTGTATGACAGCATATGACAGTAAAAGCAAATTTAGAGCCAAAGTATAATAGCAACAAGGCAAAATATGGCAATTTGCATTAAAATATTGCCATATGTATGGCACATAATAGGACGTTATATGGCAGCATATGACCCGCATATGACAAAGCAAAATAAAATTGCAGCATTGGGACAAAATAACCAAAAAACTATGGCAATGAACGACACATAGTATGACAATATATGACAATGTATGACGGCATATGACAACGTATGACAACGTATGACAATATATGGCAACGTATGTCAACATATGACTACTATAAAGCTTCTTATGGCCATGAAAAAAAAAAACATATGACAAAATATGACAACATATGACAAAATATGACAACGTATGACAACGTATGTCAACATATGACTACAATATAAAGCTTCTTATGGCCATGAAAAAAAAAACATATGACAAAATATGACAATATATGACAGCATATGACAATATATGACAATATATGACAGCATATGACAATGTATGACAACTTATGTCAACATATGACTACAATAAAGCTTCTTATGGCCATGAAAAAAAAAACTTATGACAGCATATGACAATATATGACAGCATATGACAATATATGACACCATATGACAGCATATTCTTCGCCTAATTTCTGAACATTTGCGCAATGCGAAATTCATAATCTAAAATCTAAATATCTCACATTCATATGCACTACCTGAAAGCACATTAAATGAGCTAAAAAAAAAAAAAAACAAATTAAAAAAAAAATATAACGAGCTTTTAGTTCATTAGATGAAAAATTCTTCCTTCGAGAAGTTTACATAAATCTAATCAAAAACTATGATAAATTCATTAACAAGTTTTTCTAAACATTACCCCCAAAAAAAAAGCCACATAAAAAAAAAAAAACGAAACGAAAATCATTTCATTATCATTTCAAGCACTTTAAGCACTTGCTCAACAACAGCAGAAAAAAAAAAAAATTATAGAATAATATTTTTTTTTCTATTTTTTACTATTTTTTTTTTTTTTGTTAAATGCAACAAATTTTACAGTAAAGAGCAAAAAGTAAATGAAGAGAAGAAAAAAAAAATGGAAGTAAACCAAGAGACAAGTGAGCAAAGGGCGGGGATAGACGAAAGACAGGCAGCAGGACAGCAGTAGTAGTAGTAGTAGTAGAAGCTTTACCCGCTTGACATATCATAGGGACCACAAAAACCAAGCACACACACAGCGAGACAGTGACAGGAAGAGAGCGAGAAAGAGAGAGAGAGAGAGACGAATGAGTTTGTCAACTGTCAACTTTTTTAATAAACGCTACGCAAAATGATACACAACTTACAGACAGCAGTATAATATATATATAAAAGCAAGAGAAGCAGGAGAAGTGCAGGTCCTAGCGACAGTAGCAGTTGAAATCCAAGGACTTTGAGGAGAGAACATGTAGGAGAAGTGGCAAAAATGCTTTAGGTAGACAACAAACTGTATGAATGCAATAGGCTCTAGTCTAGCTTCTGCTGCTGTTGCTGCTACTGGCATGTGGCATGTGGTATGTGGCGTGTGGCAAGAGAAAACAGACCGTTAATCACACATATAAAAACATACAGGAAATACTTTATTTTTATTTCCATTTTCATTTCTATTTTTTTTTTTTTTTCTTTTTGCTACTAAGTAAAATCTCATCTTGCAGTTAAAAGTCAAATAACAATTTTAATTTTTTGCAACAGACATAAAAGTTTCTCTAATTGCAAAACTATATGTGATTATATATAGTATATATATATATCTATGCACATTAGGTTCATTGTAAGAAGTGACAGGCATTTGTTAACTATAAACTATAAGCTAGAAAAGTTTAAGGAAATCCGTAGTCCTCAAAAACTACATCTTTAGATAGTGGAAATTATATTTTGTATTATAATTGTAGGAACAACAGGAAAACCATAGCATGTCAAAGAATTTTTTTTATCCTTGGAAGTCAAAATTTCTGCTTAAACGAAAAATTTATTATACAAAAAATTGATAGCACGGTTGGACGGTCGCACGCATTGATGGGATGGTCAGACTGCATGAATGGTAGAACGATTGAATGGATGCATGATCGAAAGGACGGATGGTTGGATAATTGGATGGTTAGACAGAAGGTTGGATAATTGGATGGTTAGACAGAAGGTTGGATTGATGGATTGATGGATGGATTGATGGATGGATTGATGGATGAATTGATGGATGAATTGATGGATGGATTGATGGATGGATTGATGGATGGATTGATGGATGGATTGATGGATGGATTGATGGATGGATTGATGGATGGATTGATGGATAGATTGATGGATGGATTGATGGATGGATTGATGGATGGATTGATGGATTGATGGATGGATTGATGGATTGATGGATGGATTGATGGATGGAAAGTTAGACGAATGGATGGCTGGTAGAACAGTTGAATAAATGGACGGTCAGACGGACGGACGGACGTTTGGACTTTTAGATAGTTGGACGATTGGACGGATCGTTGGATAGCTGGACGGTCGGATGAACGGTTGGATGAATGGTCGGATGAACGGATGGACGAACGGTTGGATGAACTGTCGGAAAGTCAGACGATCGAACGTGGATGAAAAGTTGGATCGAAAAGACGATCGAACGTTTGGATGGTTTGCTAAACGATTGGACATTCGAACGCTCGGTCGGATGAACAGTTGGTAGCAGAAAGTTCAGCGAAAGAAAGGAGCTAAAACTGTAGGAACTGTCGTAAGAAAAAGAAGGACAGCCAAAAAAATTGCGTATTAGAAAGAGTAAGAGAGAAATAAAGAAAGACAGATAGAGAGAGAGAGAGAGCGAGAAATAGAAAGAGAGAGAGAGAGAGAGCGAGAAATAGAAAGAGAGAGAGAGATAAAGAAAAAAGCAACAATATAAAGAAGCTGAAAGAAAAGTCAAAACGAACAGCAACCAGATGTTAAAAACTGAGAATGTTGAGCTGCAAAGAAAGAAAGAAAGAAAACAGCAAACGGAAGAAATGAAGAAAAGAAATATGCAGAATGCACAGAGCGTAAATTTGCGTTAATTGGTCAACGGTTTTGCAACAGTTACAACGATAAAATGCATTGCACTGCTGCATTAAGAGGAGGTCGCTGAAAAGTTAAAGTTGTGCATTGAAGCGCGCATAGACAACAGCAAACAAAAGAGCAGAGCAAGAAGAGAAAGAGGAGTAAGAAGAGAAAGAGGAGTAAGAAGTGAAAGAGGAGTAAGAAGAGAGGAAGAGGAGTAAGAGGAAAAAAACCGAGATACATTTGACAGCACACACACACAGTGCAACTTGCTTGACCCAACATGCACATCTGTGATACCATCTGGAACCCCCGTGTAACCCCTGTGTAGCCCCCCCTTTGATCCCTCTGTAACTTACCTGGATGGTGAATATGGCGAATAATGTGGAGCATGAGCTGAATGCGAATTACGCAACGGGAATCCGGGCATAACCAATGGCTGTGAGCCGCTTATCTGGCAATGTGGACCACTGCCTGGTGGTCCTTGTGGACCGCCAGGACCAACACCAACACCAGAACCATTGCCACCGCCAACGCCAACTGGCATTGTACCACCGCCCATAGGCATGCCGACGCCAACGCCAACGCCGACGCCGACAGCACTGCCAACGTTACGATCAATGCCGCCATGGCCGATTGTGTTGCTGCCAGTTGACATACTTTGTGGCATCTGTTGTGGGTGGCCGCCCAATCTGCAATGAGAGATAGACAGAGAGAGAGTATGAGAATATTGTTGCAACTTTTGCTTGTAATGCGGAAATTAAAACATGTTCAAAAATTATTTTTTTTTTTTTTTGTAATATTATTTAAATCTCAGATAGATAGTTTTTACAGTAAGTGGGCGGATGTTGGGCGTGGCATTGCATTGTTTTTTATTATTCTTATTGTTATTATTATTATTATTATTATTGTTATTATTTTTATTATATTTTTTTTTAACGGTTAAGTGATGCGGAAATTTTAAATTAAAAAACATAAATCAATGCGAATGTATGTGTGTGTGTGTGTGTTGTGTGTGTGCCTGTGCATTGTGTTTCATTATCATTGCCACAGCAGCCAGTAGCCAGCAGCGTGTTGCATGTTGCTGTTGTTTGTATTTTATTATCGCTCAACATTAAGCGGAAATGCAGCTACAGGCAGCGATGTCAACGTCTACGTCGACGTTGGCAGCAGCAACTCGATAACTGCAATTGTTGAGCTGCAAATGTTACTGCCGCTGCTCTTCTTGTTGTTGTTATTACATTTGTTACTACTTTTATTGCGCCGCCTGTCTGCCTGCTGCCCATTTTAATATGCAACACATTTTGTGCCTTTTGCTGTTTGCATTTTATTTCGCGCGCCACACAAAAGTATGCAGTGTTTTTTTTAAATATTTTTGAATATTCTTTTTCACGCTACACAGCACACAGCGTGGGCGTGGCAACCACAATTAACAATATTTTATAATTTATCAAAAAAAATTTATTATTAAATTTTTTTAATTTTTTTTTTAAATATTTTTTTATATTTTTATTTTATTTTTTTTTATATTTATCTTTGACTTTTAAAATGCAAGTTCAACTTATTTTGCCATTTGTTTTTTTGTTTTTCGCATAGTGCATTTTATGCTGCTGGCGTATTTACACTTGGACTTTTATAACGCTTTTTGCACGCCGATTTACAAGACAAAAGGCGAAAAAATACAAAAAAAAAAATATAGACTGCACTCACGCATGTTATTCGATAACTTGACTGCAGTAACACTATGCAGCAGCATGTTGTCTCTGTCTATCATTCTATATACGTTTATCTGTGTCTGTGTGTGAGTGTGTGTGTGTGTGTGTATAGCAGTACTTAAAACATGCAATATAAACACACGCAGCTATATTATATGTACTATATATATATGCAATTTTCACTTTACACTTTTCAGTTTTCAATGCACAATATAAATGCTGCGCATAAAAGTATGCAATTAAAAATTGCTGCCTCTTGCGCAAAATGCAAAAAAAAAGAAACATTTTTTTGAAATTGGCAAAGTTTTTACATTTATATTGTTGTAAGACAATATATTTAATTTAATTGAAATTCAACGTCAAAATAAAGTAAAATAATAAAAAAAAAAATTCTTTAGGCAATTCTTAGACTTTTCTGTTTATACGTAAAAAATTTTTGAATTAAAAAAAAAGAAGAAATTATATTAAATTTTTCTTTGAAATGTTAGACAACAAGTAAATTTTGAAATATTTTTTTTTTTTTTAGACTTAGAATTTGTATCATCAGTCTACAAATGCAGTAAAATTAATTTAAAAAAATATCTAAGCATTTTTTTTAAGTTCTTCTTTATTTTAAATGAATTGCAAAAAAAAAAAAATAAATATTAAAAAAATTTTGTATAACAATTTTCTGTCTCTAAATATTTTGCATTAAATTTTACAAAGTTTACAAAATTTTTATTTTGCACTTTGAAGTTTTGTAAAATTATTATGAAAACTGTTAATGTTAAATTATTTTTGTTGCCTTTTCTTTACATTTTATTTCTTTGACAAATTTAATATTCTCGTAATTTAATTTGTCAATTTTAATAAATTTTTCTTCATTTTTTTTTTTAAGTTTTCATAAATTTTCATGTCTCGCTGTTGCAGCAGCAACAAAAAAAAAAGGATAGAAAATTTAATTTATTTTTTTTTTTTTTAATACTCAATACACAAACAGACAGAAAGACAGACATTGCCACTTGCCACGCCCAATTTTTCGATGGCCCTATTTGAGAGTGGTAAAGAGCAGCAGCAGCAGTAGCGCCGCGCGTTTTCGAGTGCATTTGACATATCACATTTGCTTCGCTCTTGTCAAAAATGTTGTGTGTGTGCTTTGGACGCCATTTTGGCTTTGTTATTTATGGCCATGTCAAGCGGTCGCCAGCTGGTCAAGAGCAGTTAACCCTCGACACCACACCTCACCCCTCTACGCTACTGTCTCTCTCACACACACATTTATATATATAAAATTTTAGTCGCTTTCTGGTCATCAGTACGTGGCCTGCATTTGACATGCGGTTGCGTGTTGGCCAAAAACTTTGCGCTTATAAAAAGTTTTTTTTTTTGGTATTTTTTTTTTAGTTTTTTTTTTTTTGCAGTATATTTTTTTTGGTATTTTTTTTTGGTATTTTTTTTTTGGTATTTTTTTTTTTGGTATTTTTTTGGTGATTGCTGTTTTGTTCATTGGCAATTGGTAAACCGGAAAACGGGTCACCACCAAAAAATGGCGATTGCTGCATACCACAAAAAAAAAAAATGAAGCATTATAACAAAAAAAAAAATCAGACAAAAAAACACAAATCTGAATTTGCGCAAATCAAGCGACAAAAAAAAAAACAACGACGATGATGATGACAATGGCGAGCTGTAAAATTTACGAGTCACGAGTGGCAGCAGCAGCAGCAGCGACGACGAGCGTTATGTGTGGCGCATTTGCTCATCGCTTGTTGCAAGTTAAGTCTAGAAAAGTTACCATCAGCAGATCAGCGTAATTTATAACTCACACATGCAAAGCGACAACAACAGCAGCAACAGCAGCAGAAATGAATGAGAGAAATGCAAAAACGGAAGCAAAAAAATGACCACAGCAATAGACAGAAAGAGAGAGAGGGAGAGAGGGGGAGAGGAAAGTAGAGCCAAAAGCTTTAGTTGAAAACATTAAAACTGAAACTGAAGCCAGAGGCCAAAAAATGAGTGCGAAAGCCGCTTACAACAACAGCAGGCGACGGCGGCGGCAGCGGCGGCAGCAAACGCTATGCATGTAAAAGATAAATGTGCTTCTGTTTCTCTGTATGTGTGTGTGTGTCTGTGTGTGTGTGTGTACGTATATTGTGAAGCAGCTTAGCAAACGCTAAGCCAGCAAACGAACAACGCAAGCTGTGCCTGTGATTTATTAGCAACAATAATAGAATTAAACAATTTAAATTAAGTTGTAGCCAAAAACCATAAACAGTCTGCCAAACCAACAGCAAACACACAGAGAGAGTGAAAGAGAGAGAGAGAGAGAGAGTAAGAGTGAGTGAGAGAGAGAGAGAGAGCAAAAATATAGACATAGTAGTGTGTATAGAGACTGTAGCTCACGGCAACTTTACACGCAACGGGGCGTACCACAAAAATCGTTTTGTTTCTTGATTATTGTAGAGTATTTTAACTATGTTTTCGTGACTATGTGGAGAGTTTTGTGTAAATGAATGAATGGAAGAGTATAAAATATAGAATAAAAAGTGTGTGAAGAATGTGGAGAGTTGAGCATGTGGAGAGTGAAGAATATAGAGTGGAGATTGGAGAGGGGAGACTAGAGGATAGAAAATGGAGAGTGTAGAGTGGAGAGTGTAGAGTGTAGAGTGTAGAGTGTAGAGTGTAGAGTGTAGAGTGTAGAGTGTAGAGTGTAGAGTGTAGAGTGTAGAGTGTAGAGTGTAGAGTGTAGAGTGTAGAGTGTAGAGTGTAGAGTGTAGAGTGTAGAGTGTAGAGTGTAGAGTGTAGAGTGTAGAGTGTAGAGTGTAGAGTGTAGAGTGTAGAGTGTAGAGTGTAGAGTGTAGAGTGTAGAGTGTAGAGTGTAGAGTGTAGAGTGTAGAGTGTAGAGTGTAGAGTGTAGAGTGTAGAGTGTAGAGTGTAGAGTGTAGAGTGTAGAGTGTGGAGAGTTGAGAATGTGGAGAGTGATGAATATAGAGTGGAGATTGGAGAGTGGAGAATAAAGGATAGAAAATGGAGAGTGGAACGTGTAGAGAGTGTAGAGTGTAGAGAGTGTAAAGAGTGTAGATTGTGAAAAATGTGGAGAGTTGAGAATGTGGAGAGTTGAGAATGTAAAGAGTAAAGATAAAAGAGTTACTCTCCACTCTCCACTCAGAAGTGATGAATGAAAGCTAAAGGGAGAACTGTGAAAGTTGAAGATATACATAATAGTAAAGTATAAAGTGTAGAGTGGAGATTGTGAAGAATGTGGAGAGTGGAGAGTATATGCATGCAATATGTATATCATAATATACTTCTAGTTTTTCTCATTGCCTGTAAAATGTTATAAACTCTCACAGAGAGCCAGCGAAAAAAAAAAAAAAAGAGCATAGAAAATTCGTTGCTGTTGTAAGCAAAAAAAAAAAAAAGCTGCAAGCAGCAGCAATGCTTAGTTTTGTGGCACATGTGTTGTGTGTGTGTGTGTTGTGTCTTGCAACACCAGGGGGCATTACAAATGCTTCCTGTGCATAAATGTGGCAAACACTGTGCTGTCGCTTGGCGCTGTTGTTATTTCTACTCTTCTTGTTGTTGTTGCTGTTGTTGTTGACCAAGCCTGCAACGCAGTTTGACCCCGAATCAGTCAAGTCCTTTTCACTCTTTCTCTCTCACTCTCTCTCTTACTCACTCTCTCTGTTGTATGGTTTCACGCTCACTGCGTCCTCATTTCCGCAACACTCGACGACGCTCGACGACGATGAAAAAAATGTGTTGCATACTTTCGAGTGCAACGCATTTTGCAACTTCAAAATGTTGTTTGTCCTTGTTGTTGTTGCTGTTACTGCAGTTGTTGCCATAGCAAATTGTTTTTGTTTATTTTTTTTTTTGCATTTTTATTTTTTATTTTTTTTTTATTTTTTTATTTTTTTTTTGCAGCTTGTTTTTAAGTGTGCATTTAATTTAATTTTTATTTAAATGCAACGCATAAAAAAAAAATTAAAAACATTTTGTAACAATTCTCATTGTGCGTATGTGTGTGTGTCAAGTGTACTTCACTGTATATGTGTGTGTGTGTGTGTTGTAGTACAACAACAACAAAGAAGAACAATAACAATATATAATTGCTTACTGTGACACACATTACATTCATTGCACCGCAAGCTTCAATTCTGAAATCACTCGAACAGAAGCCTTGCCATTTTTCTCTTTCTCTCTCTGTCTCTCTCTTTCTGTTTCTCTTATTATTTTCAATTTTGTTAAATTTTATATTAAAATATTTTTTGTTGTTTGCAAAAATTTAAAGAAAATATAAAAAAAAAACTAGGAAAATATCAAAAAAATATCAAGAAAATACAAATAAAAACATTTTTTTTTCTATTCCTCTCTCTCTCTCTCTCTCTCTTCCTTTCTCTCTTTCTGTTTCTCTTATTATTTTTAATTTTTTACCATTTTATATTACAATATTTTTTGCTGTTTGTAAAAATTTAAAGAAAATATTAAAAAAAAAAACTAAAAAAAAAAAACTAGGAAAATATCAAAAAAATATCAAGAAAATACAAATAAAAACATTTTTTTTTCTATCTCTCTCTCTCTCTCTGTTTTCTGTTTCTCTTATTATTTTTAATTTTTTAACATTTTATATTAAAATATTTTTTGCTATTTGCAAAAATTTAAAGAAAATATTAAAAAAAAAAAAACAAAAAAAAAAAACTAGGAAAATATCAAGAAAATATAAATAAAAACATTTTTTTTTTCTATTCCTCTCTCTCTCTCTCTCTCTTCCTTTCTCTCTTTCTGTTCCTCTTATTATTTTAAATTTTTTAACATTTTATATTAAAATATTTTGCTGTTTGCAAAAATTTAAAGTCGCTGGCGACACAAAATTCATCACATGCTGCTGCATTTTGCAGGTTTGCAAGTGCTACGAAATAGACAAAGAGGCAGAGAGAGAGGGAGAGAGAGAGAGAGAGAGAGAGAAAGAGAGAGAGAGATAGAGAGAGATGGAGAGAGAGAGAAAGAGATATATATAGAAAGAGTTAGAGTGCGATCGGCAGATCTTTTGAGGCCGCAAGAGGGAAAATGCAAAGGAAACGCTTGAAACTCTTTGCAGCGGCAGTGGCAGCGGCAGTGGCAGAGGCAGCGGCTCAAATCAATTAGTTGCGCTGATTTGTTTGACAAACTGCAAGTTGCTGTTGCTGTTGTTGCTGCTGTTGTTGCTGTTGTTATTGCTGCTGCTGCTGCTGCTAGCTATTGTTGCATTAGCTGCTGCAGCCACGTAGCACTTTTATTTATTTATTTTTTCTTCGTTGTGCGCCAATTGCGCTTGTAATTTTTTTTCTTTCTTTCTTTCTACAAAAATTTCTCGCACTTTGTGTTTGCGAGTGTGTTGTGTTTTTGTGTGTGTGTTGTATCTCTCACCCTCTGTGTGTGTGTGTGTGTTGAATTATTATAGATTTCGCGCTTCATTTTTCTAGCACGTTTTGCGCACAGCGTGTAATTTTGTTTGGCTTTTGTTTGCCGCGTTTTGGTTGCATGCAGCATAAAGCAAGTTTCAAATCGACCTGTGGGAGCGAGAAACTATCCTGACTGTCTATCCGACTGTCTGTCTGTCTGTTGGTCTGTCTGTCTGTCTGTTGGTCTGCCAGTCAGTTTATGCTGCTAAAAATTTAGCGAAAATCACGTTTTGGGCGTTGTTAGTTTTGTGTGTGCGGCGGCGGCGGCGGCGGCAATGTGCGGCACGACTTGACCCAAGCGAGCAAGAGAGAGTGACAGAGAGAGAAAGAGAGACAGAGAGAGAGAGAGAGAGAGAGAGAGTAAGAGAGAAAGAGTAGCATTAAAACACAATGCATAGAGAATTTTGTTGGCCAAAAACTAACTTATAGTTTTGTTTCACTTGTTGTCCCTCTGTATGCATGTGTATGTGTATGTCTGCTGTGTGTGTGTGTGTGTGTGTGTGTGTGTGAGTCTGCTCTGTGTATGTGTATAGTGTGTGCACTTGCTGCTTGAACGCATTCATACAGCAAAACTTTACAAAACATTCAATGTCCAGAGGCGCAAGTTGCACACGAGAGAAAGAGAGACACGAGAGAGCGAGAGAAAGACAGAAAGAGAGATGTATGAGAATTGAGAAGTGTGTAGAGAGCAGAATATAAGTCGAATATTCATTAGAAAATATGTTTTCTTTCTTCTTCTTCTTCTACTACTTCTTGTTCTTGTTCTTGTTCTTGTTCTACTTCTAATTCTTGTTATTGTTATTTTACTTGTTCTTCGTCATGACAATCATTGAAATTTGACTAAAGTAAGTTGAAAGAAGTTTCGTTAAGTTTCGTTAGATTTCAAAAGTTTATGGGAATTTCACTATATATTTGTATATACTATATATATATATATACATATATATATATATATGTATGTGCCATAGTACAGATTATAGTTGAATTAAAATTAAGTTATGCTATGCTATGCCAACTTCTAGATTAATATTATAAAATGAGCAAAGAATATTAAGAAAATACCAAAAAAAAAAAACAACAAAATAACAAGAAAATACAAAAAAAAAATACTAAGAAAATAAAAAAAATACTAATAAAATACAGGAAAATTACCAAGAAAATTACACAAAAAATACTAAGAAAATACAGAAAAGATACTAAGAAAATACAGAAAAATTACCAAGAAAATTAAACAAAAAATATTAAGAAAATACAGAAAAAATACTAAGAAAATACAGAAAAATTATCAAGAAAATTAAACAAAAAATACTAAGAAAATACAGAAAAAATACTAAGAAAATACTAAGAAAATACAGAAAAATTACCAAAAAAATTACACAAAAAAATACTAAGAAAATTGAGAAAAAATACTAACAAATTAGAGAAAAATTACCAAGAAAATTAAACAAAAAATACTAAGAAAATACAGAAAAATACCAAGAAAATAAAAAAATACTAAGAAAATACAAAAAAAATACTAAGAAAATACAGAAAAATTATCAAGAAAATTAAAAAAAATACTAAGAAAATACAGAAAAAATACTAAGAAAATAGAGAAAAATTATCAAGAAAATTAAACAAAAAATACTAAGAAAATATAGAAAAAATACTAAGAAAATACAGAAAAATTATCAAGAAAATTAAACAAAAAATACTAAGAAAATACAGAAAAATACTTAGAAAATACGAAAAAAAAAATATCAAGAAAATACAAAAAAAAACTAAGAAAATATAAAAAAATACTAAGAAAATACAGAAAAATTACCAAGAAAATTAAACAAAAAAATACTAAGAAAATACATGAAAAAATACTAAGAAAATACATGAAAAAATACTAAGAAAATACAAAAAAAATACTAAGAAAATACCAAAAAAAAAAAATTATGAAAATACCACCAAAAAAAATACCAAGCAAATACCAAAAAATAAACTAAGAAAATGCCAAAAGAAATACTAAGAAAATTCCAAAAACTACTACAAATACCAAAAAAAAATCTAAGAAAATACCAAAAAAAAAAAAATATTCAAAAGAAATACAAAAAAAAAAAATACTAAGAAAAATATTTAAAAAAAAAAAACTAATATAATATTCAGATTATTTATTTCAGACTTTTTAATTAAATATATTTGTAAAAATTAAAAAAAGAAATAAAATAAATACAAAATCAACAACATAAAAATATTAGAAAAAAAATTTAAAAAAAAAAATAATAGTTAAAGAAAATACTAAAAAAAAAAAAGCAAAATAGCAAAAAAAAAAAACAATTTCTAAAACAAAATTGCATTTTATTGTAATTAAAATTAATAATCACAAAAATTAACATGAATACGCAAAGAATTGCAGAAAAAAATATATGCGCAAAATTCTTAAATAAAAAAAGACCCAAAAATTAACAAAAAAAGAAAAAAATGATGAAATTTTTTTTGTTGAAATACTAGCAAAATAAATATTAAAAAACAAAAATTGGAAAGTAACGAGAAAAAAATTTGTTTACATTTATTATTAAAAATACAAAATACTCAAGAAAAATTGTAAAAGTAGCGACAGTAAAAATATCAAAATTTATTTTTTAATTGAAATTCCAAAAAAAAAAAGAAGCAACAAATTTTGTAATTTAAAATAAATTCAAAATAAACTTAAATGTTGCTCATGCGAAAATCCTTTTCTATTTTTTTTTTTCAATGCTCATTAAAAATTGCAAAATGCGCAGCATTTTATGGCTTAGGCAAAGTGGCAAACAAATTGTTGTACCATGGAGAATAATATATTGAGAGAGAAATATATATGTATATAGAAAATATGGGAAGTAGTAAAAACTTCTGACAGCAATAGAATTAGCTATCGCAAAGTCTCTTTTACACTCTTTCGCTTAGTCTTTTTCTAGTTTTATTTATTTATTTATTTATTTTTGTAGAAAACAAAAGAAGTTTTTGCCCATTGAGATTTTCATGTCGCCAGTAAAAACAAAAGAAAAATGCCAAATCAGCAAAAAAGGAAAATACTAAAGCATAGACAATGAACAATATGAAGAAGACAAAATGGAAGAGTGGAAGAGGTAGAAGTAGAAGTAACAGCAGAGAAAGACAAAGACAAAAGACACAAACGCAAACGCAGGCAGGCAAATCAATTTAATTAGTTTCTGACTTTCATTTACAAATTATGCATAAATCTGTAGACAGCGCCCCAGAGACCATAAATTAAGCGAGCCAAAGTAAGCATACAACAACAAGCTGAGGAAAAACCCCAAACTTTAGGATGCCCATTCCCCCCAAAAAAAAAAAACAAAAAACAATAACAACAACAACAATAGCAGGAAGAACAAGAACAAACTTGTTACTAACTACAGGACAACTGAGAAAAAGTAGAAGAAGAAGTAGCAGCAGTAGAAGTTAAAGAAGTCGAAGTAGAAGAAGAAGAAGTAGCCAAAGGGGAAGAACACAACAACAGTAAGAAAATCAACCGAGGGTTGGACGCAAAATTAATTTGCGCTTTTATTAAATTTTCTGGTTATATTTTTTTTTTTTTTTTTTTTTGGTTGCCGACAGAGACAAAGTGAAGCAGCAGCGTTTGGGCATATATAGCGCTGTGGGCAGTTTAACTACAAGTCTAAGGGAGAATATGAAAAAGAGCGAGAAAGCATATACTCTCTATTTATCTTTCTCTTTCTCTCTCTCTCTGTATCTGCCATTAGCCTTGTAGCTATATAGTTAAGGGCAGGCTTGGCAGGTAATCACGCCTTGCACAACGCGTTGGGCGTTCAAGGGAGTTGCACAATATCAGAGAAAAAGAAAGAGAGAGAGAGAGAGAGAGAGAGCGAGCACCCGCACACACATGAGCAATTTTTATCGAGCGTAAAAGCAACAAGCGAACTGAGGAAAAAAAAAAAAAATCCAGAATTTACGAAGCGCTGTCAAACGAATTGCCAACCCCTTGAAACAATTTTTTATACTCGATTTATTTTCACAATTTTTTTTTTTTGCTTTTTCTTTGCTTGCCTTTACACGCAGCATGTTAGTATGTGTATATATATGTGTGTGTGTGTGTATATGTAATTTTCATCATTTTTTATTTTTTATTTTTTTTTTCATTTTTATTTTTATTTTTTTGCACAACTTTTCCTTTTTTTTTGGGGACGTGCAGTGGTCCCGATATGCACTTTGCTTATGCTTCAATGCACGCAATGAGCTGAAGAGTAAGAGATATGGAAAGAAATGAGGAAAGCAGCAGCAGCAGCAGCAGCAGCAGCAGTAGAAGAAGACAAAGTGAAAGAGAAGGTAAGCAGTAGAAAAGCTTAATATATACACACACACACACGCATTGAAACTTAGCTCAGGGAAACAATAAAAAAAAAAAAAAAAAAACAAAAAATACTAACTAAATTTTATTGACTGGCAAAAAAAAGAAACGTTGGAAATATTATGATAAGCGACTAAAAAGAAATAAAAATAAAAATACTAGATGAAGACGAACAGTAAAAGTGGGGGGGGGGATAGTAAGAAGGAAACTTTTTTTTAATGTTATATAAACTGAGAGAAACAAAATACTATGGCTAATGATAATGATAATGATAATTGATAATTGATAATGATAATGATAATGATAATGATAATGATAATGATAATGATAATGATAATGATAATGATAATGATAATGATAATGATAATGATAATGATAATGATAATGATAATGATAATGATAATGATAATGATAATGATAATGATAATGATAATGATAATGATAATGATAATGATAATGATAATGATAATGATAATGATAATGATAATGATAATGATAATGATAATGATAATGATAATGATAATGATAATGATAATGATAATGATAATGATAATGATAATGATAATGATAATGATAATGATAATGATAATGATAATGATAATGATAATAATAATAATAATAATAATAATAATAATAATAATAATAATAATAATAATAATAATAATAATAATAATAATAATGATAATGCTAATACTAATGCCATAAATAATGCAAATTGTAATAATAATAAGGATTAACTACAAAATCGATTACACATCATTTTATATTCCTGCAATCTGATTTTAATATAATTGTCAATTATTTGAACTCCAAATTGGATCCCCAGGGTCATAAAGTATTTCCGCTCATTATAAGTGTATTTCATTTCATTATAAATATTGTCAATGATTTATTTCCTCGTACTCCCCAAAAAAAATTTTCCATTTCCTTTCTGGCAAATGCTTCTTTTCATGCTTTTCACATACGCTTTGCTTTTGCCCCGCATGCAAAAGTTAAACCAAAGCGTGCAACCAAAACGTTAATGATCTAAGTAGACGACGACGACAACGACGAAGAAGAAGCAAAAAAAAAGTGGAGGAGGAAAAAGAAATAGAAGATGATGAAGAAAACAGCAGGCAGGCGGCAGTACAAAATAAGCAACAGTCCGCGCTTTAGTTGCCGGGCAGGTAAACGAAAAAGTGTAAAGGTAAAGGGGGATGTCAAGTGTGTAAAAGTTGACGGTGGATACTGCTGCTGCTGCTGCTATCAGTTACGCGCGCTTCTCATGGCAGATGACTTTGCAAAAACATATATAAAAAAAAATATATATATATATATATTATATATAGGAAGGAAAAATGAAACCGTAGCAAGCGAAGCGAACTGGCAACCCCAGTCAAGCGTCTTCCCTCTTGCCAGCCGGCAGCCGCTAGCCGGAATGCTAACCCGATGCCAATGCCGCTGCTCTGCCATGTGACTAATAACACCCCGAGGGAACAGCGGTAACGGCGTCATTGCAGAAAGTGGGCGTGGGTGCAGCAGCGGCAACGGCAACGGCAACGGCAACGGCAACGACAACAACGGCGACTGCCAATGATCAAAGCATTTTTTTTTTTACAATTTTTCCTTTTTTTTCAGCTTTTGGTTCATCCTTTTGGCAGCATTACCGCGGCATAGTCGTCGCATCGTATCGCATCGCATCGCATCGCTTTATCGTTGTGCTGCTTCTTCTTGCCACCACCACAAACCAGCACCTTTTGCTTTACCTCAACTTCATCTCTTTCGCTCTCTCTATCTCTCTCTCTCTCTCTCTCTCTCTCTGTCGCTCTCCTTTTTTTTTCCACACTCTCATCACTGAAAAAACGTTTGCCACGCTAAATTTTGTTATGACGGCGGAATTAATATTATTAAGGGGCGATTTTCTGCCTTCAATCTCGGCTGCGCCCTTTTTTTATATTCCCTTTTTTTTGCTCCCTTCGACACTCTTTACACTCGCAAAAAAAATATGTACACAAAGTCTGCAGCGAGAACATTTTTTTTTTATATATTTTTCGATCGATTTGAATTTATAATTTTAATATATATTTTATATATACTTTTAATATTATATTTTTGATTTTTATATTAATGTTTTTATTTTATTTTATTTTTTTTTTTTTATATAATTAATTTATGTTTTTTACACTTCTTTTTCATATTTTATTTTGTCTCTATTTTAATTTGAAAATATATTTTTTTTAATTTTTATTTTTTTTTTTTTATATATTTAACAATTTTTCTATTTGTTTGATAAATATAAATATTTTTTTTATATATTTTTCTGTTTGATATTTTTAAATTTTATTTTTTTCATTTAATTTTTTTTTAATATTTTATTTCTTTAATATATTTGTTATATATATTTTTTTAAATTTTTATTTTTTTTTATAATTTTATTAATTTAAGTTTTTATTTTTTTTTTTTTTTATATATTTAACAATTTTTGTATTAGTTTGATAAATATAAATATTTTTTTTTACATATTTTCTTTTATATATTTTTCTGTTTGATATTTTTAAATTTTATTTTTTTTATTTGCATTTTATACATAATTTTTTTTAAATATTTTATTTCTTTAATATATTTGTAATATATATATTTTTTTTAAATTTTGAATTTCTTTTTATATTTTTATTAACTTAAGTTTTTAATTTGTAATTTTTTTTATATATTTAACAATTTTTTTATTTGTTTGATAAATAGAAATAATTTTTTTTTATATATTTTCTTTCATTTATATTTTTCTGTTTGATATTTTTAGATTTTATTTTTTTTATTTGCATTTTATACATAATTTTTTTTAAATATTTTATTTCTTTAATATATTTGTTATATATATTTTTTTAAATTTTGAATATTTTTATATTTTATTAATTTAAGTTTTTAATTTTTAATTTTTTTTATATATTTAACAATTTTTCTATTGGTTTTATAAATAGAAATTATTTTTTTTTATATATTTTTTTTCATATATTTTTCTGTTTGACAATTTTCAATTTTATTTTTCATATTAATTTTAATATATTTTTTTTACATTTATTTTTTTAAAATTCATTTTTTTCTTTAATTATTTTTTTTTTTAATGCATTTTTATTTTGTATTTATTTTTTGCTTGCATTTCGCTCAGTGTATTACTTTGCTTTGTCGTTTACTTTTTTGTTGAGTTGATAATTTAGCGACGCCACCAGCAACAACAGCAACAGCAACAACAACAACAATAATAATAACAAGAGCAACAGCGACAACAACAGGCATCATTATCAACAAGCGCCGTATGCTGCTTTTGTTTGACAAACCCAGCAAAGCTACACTCATCGCCTTGCCTCGCCTCGTCTTGTCTCGCTTCACCTACCCTTCTATCGTCTAGTGTTGCTGTCGCTGTAGCTGCTGCTGCTGCTTCTTCTTCTTCTTCCTTTTCAGTGCCTGCATTTGCACGTTTTATGGCTCTTATTAAATATTTACAGCCTTGGCTTGGGAAGTTTTCAAAAGCGGCTTTAATTGTTGTCACTTGCAAATTAATTATTTACACAAGAAACACAGCAAACACATCGCTAAAAGTTGACAGCCAGCGGGCGCGACCGAGCGCAATGTCATGACGAGCAACCAAAAAAAATAACGAAACAGCAATAACAACAAGCACAAAAAAAAAGAAGCAGCAGAAGAAGACCAAGATGATGAAACATTTCAACATCAGATAAATCTATATATATATATATATATAGTATCACATCTACCACAATTTGATTTACCGTTACGTGTCTTATCAATGTTTTGTTGTCGACTTTTGCGACTTTCTTGAAACTTGATTTGAAAGCAGCTGCTTTAACAACAACTTTTGCAGCTTCTCTAATATGGTCACCCTAATTTTAATTAGTATTTTTTTTTTCATATATAATATTATATTAGCATATTCAAAGCGACCAAGCATTCACTTGCTGCGCCAACATATTTTTCATTCCTCTAAAATTTTTCTGCTATAAAATTAACCTTGTGCTGTTGTATTTAGTATTTTTTTTTTGTATTTTTAGTATTTGGTATTTTTTTTTTTTTTTTGCTTTATAAATGTTTAATTTAGTTGAGCCTGTTATTTAGTATTATAGAATAATTTTTAGTATTTTTTCTAGTATTATTTTTAATATTTTTTTTTTATGCATTTTTGGTATTTTTCGCTTTTAAAATGTTGAATATAGCTGAATATTCAAATAATATTTTTGCTATTTTTTTTTGGTATTTTTTTTGGTATTTTTTCTAGTATTATTTTTAGTATTTTTTTTATGCATTTTTGGTATTTTTCGCTTTTAAAATATTGATTATAGCTGAATATTTTAAATAATATTTTTGCTATTTTTTTTTGGTATTTTTTTTTTGGTATTTTTTTGGTATTTTTGGTATTTTTTGGTATTTTTTTATTTTTTGGTATTTTTTTTGGTATTTTTTATGGTATTTTTTTGTATTTTTTTGGTATTTTTTGGGTATTTTTTTTTATTTTTTTGGTATTTTTTTTTGATATTTTTTTATTAACATTTTAAATGTTGCTGCTTTAAATTTTTTTTCCAGGTTTTATAGCTGAGATAATAATAAATTATTTAATATTTAATATTTATATTTAAATATAATATATTAATATTTAATATTTATAAAAAAATATATATATTTTTTTTTTAGTATTATCTAATTTTATTTTCTATTTTTTTGATATTTAGCTCTTGGTATTTTTTAATCAAGTTTTTGCTATTTATTCTAGTCTCTTGCCTCTATTTCATAAGCAGGGTATTTTCTAGTCGTTCAACATGTTGTTATTGCTTATCATCTATTTCCCACCGAGCTTAGCCCTTGGAACAGCTTTTGCTTGTACTTATTTTATTTTTTTTATATATATATATTTTTTTTTTTTGGGCGAAGCGTGAAAGCGTCGCGATAAGCGTCTCAAACATTTTGCCAAGCGCTTATTAATTGTTTGTCGAGAGGCAAGTGGCATGTGGCAAGTGGCAAGTAGCCGACACTCTGACAGAACTCTCTCCCATCTCTTTCATTTACGCTGCCACTTTCTTTTTCTGGCTGGCTGGCTGCTTGGCTGGTTGGCTGGTTGGGCGTGGCAACGAGATGCTTGCCAAACGGATTAGGCAACGGCAACGGCAACGACAAAACATTGAAAGGGATGTGCCAGGGCAATGGTAAGTGGCAAGTGGCAAGTGGCAAGTCGCAGAGACGACTATACTATGCGTTGCTGTAGTTGCCACTTAACGCTTGCCACCTGCTGTGGCACAGTGACTATAAATCGAAATATGCCCACACAATGTTGCAAATAAAATCAATCGAGCTAATAACGGAAATCAAAGACGACAAAAGCCAAAAAACATTTTTCCTTCTTTTTTTTTTTTTTGCTCTCTTCCAACCCTGCGACAAGCAGAAAACAAAAATGTTGAAAAAAAATATTCGAAAAAAAAAAATATGAAATAATAATAATAATAAACGAAAATAGTTGAAGGATGTTGCGAGTGTTAAGCTCGCAGGACAACACACACACACACACGCACAGGGACAAAATACATAAACATATACCCAGCGGGTCATCAGCACTCAGCACGTGGCAAATGTTCACTACAAGTTCTTAGTGAGGCTCAACGACATTTAGATACACTAACAAGTTCATCAAGGAACTGAGAATGGAGAGAAATATATGAGGGAAAAAATAGGAGCTGTGAGACAGAGACACAGAGAGAGAGAGAGAGAGAGAGAGAGAGAAGAGAGAGAGGGAGAGACAGTTGTAGAAATTTAGTTATAGAAAGTGACGAGAGGGATGTATAATTCTTGGAAAAAGCGAGAAGGGAAAAGACTGAGATGAAAGTGACGAAGAATAAATTTAGGGAATTATATAGTAAAAACTTTCGATTAACAGAAAGAGATAGCTGTATAAAGAAGCATAAATACAGCTCGTTGTAGTTCAATTTCAATTTGGGTCTCAATCTCAGTCTCAGTCTCCGTTCCAGTCTCTGTTCCAGAGTCAGTCTTAATTTCCGTCTCAGTCTCAGTGTCCGTTCCAGTCTCAGTCTCAATCTAAGTATCCGTGCCAGTCTATGTTCCAGAGTCAGTCTTAATTTCCGTCTCAGTCTCAGTCTTAGTCCCAGTCCTAGTCCCAGTCGCAGTCCCAGTCATAGTCCTAGTCCTAGTCCTAGTCTTAGTCTTAGTCTTAGTCTTAGTCTTAGTCTTAGTCTTAGTCTTAGTCTTAGTCTTAGTCTTAGTCTTAGTCTTAGTCTTAGTCTTAGTCTTAGTCTTAGTCTTAGTCTTAGTCTTAGTCTTAGTCTTAGTCTTAGTCTTAGTCTTAGTCTTAGTCTTAGTCTTAGTCTTAGTCTTAGTCTTAGTCTTAGTCTTAGTCTTAGTCTTAGTCTTAGTCTTAGTCTTAGTCTTAGTCTTAGTCTTAGTCTTAGTCTTAGTCTTAGTCTTAGTCTTAGTCTTAGTCTTAGTCTTAGTCTTAGTCTTAGTCTTAGTCTTAGTCTTAGTCTTAGTCTTAGTCTTAGTCTTAGTCTTAGTCTTAGTCTTAGTCTTAGTCTTAGTCTTAGTCTTAGTCTTAGTCTTAGTCTTAGTCTTAGTCCAAGTCCCAGTCCTAGTCCCAGTCCTAGTCCCAGTCCTAGTCCTAGTCCCAGTCCTAGTCCCAGTCCCAGTTCTAGTCCTAGTCCTAGTCCCAGTCCCAGTCCCAGTCCTAGTCCCAGTCCTAGTCCCAGTCCTAGTCCCAGTTCTAGTCCTAGTCCTAGTCCCAGTCCCAGTCCTAGTCCCAGTCCTAGTCCCAGTCCTAGTCCCACTCCCAGTCCCAGTCTCAATCTCAGTTTCCCTTTCAATCTCATTCACAATCACATCTTCACATAATAAAATCTTCTAACTTCCAAAATGTTTCGTAACACTTGCCGCAAGCAAAGTATCCTGTCACAAATCTCAAATGCATAGTGTATAATAAACTTGTATATAGAAAATATGAAATGGCATTTACGATTTGCACGAGGCATAAATTGAATTAGACGTCGGACGCACAAGTAAGTACGAGAATCGGATGTGAATCTAAAACGCAGCTGCAAGTGCAACCCACCCAAAAAAAATACATATATATATATAATAATTTTATATAGGAAAAAAAAAAGTACAAAAGGACACAAGGACGTATAGGACGCATGGGATGCAAGGTCGCTAGGTTGCTAGTGAAATTACCAGAGGGTTGTGCGCACAAATCTTTTTTGACCGTTTTGCCCGACGCTACTTTCATATTGAAAAATCTCATCTAATAATAGACGTACGTTTCACAATGTGGGCGGAGGCGTGGCACAGCGTAGTGCTTGTCTCTTTCTGTGTGTGTGTGTGTGTCGCGTAACTTGCCCCCGAGTTAATTTGCAACATAATCTTTTAATCTGGTTTTTGTGTCAAATGCAGCAAGCAGAAAGCAGGCAACCACCGCATGCAGCACCCTTAACTTAGCTTAGTTCAGGCTGCCATCGACAACAGGGTTGCTTTTCTTCTTTTTTTTTGGGCAATTTATGAAAAATTCATTAGTTCCGTGTGTGTCTGTGTGTGTGTGTGTGCTGTAGCCTTGCCACACGCCACTTTAGTCTTGCCACAACAACAATTGTCTAGCTAAAAGCGAAAGCCAAAAGCGAGAGAGATATGACATATGATCCTAATGATGCCCCGAGCTCCCATCCAAAACAGTTTCGTTCACTTTTATGTCTCTCTGTGGTCAACAACAACAACAACAACAACGCAGCACAGGAAATTGTTGTCATGCATTAGTCAAAATGATTCACAAAAACGACAACGACAACGACCAAAAAAAAAAAAATCATTTGCCAAAATGACAAAATAGACAAAGCGGCGAAAAATACCAAAATACGTTTCCCTAATACAATTTTTCTTTTTTTTCGCTTCGCTTTTATTTTTTTTTTGCTCGTTTTTTTTTTATTGCTTTTGCATTATACACGCCAGATTTTGTTTTTCTGGCTCGTAATGAGGCTTAGACCGTAAACGCCAAAAAAAAAAAGCAGAAAAAAAAGAAATATTCGATTACATAATTATTTTGTATTTTCATTTTCCTTCACTTTCATTAAAAAACGCAATTCAAAACCTGTAAAATGAGATTTTCTTCATTTTTTTTTTCTTAATTTTTTTTTTCTTCTTGTTTTTTCTTCTTGAATTTTTCACAATTTTTTCTTTTTATTCAATGTCAACTAAATGTCATATATATCAATTTTCGATGTCATATATATGTTAAATTCTAGAAAAAAAAAAAAAATAAATAAATTGCAGCATTAATTTAGTTCTTCGACTAAGCAATGCAATATATAGCAAGTTTCCGTCATATATATATGGCAGCATATGGCAAAATATGATCTACTATTTTTCATATAATTGCACTTCAAATTTATATACTTTTTTTTTTTTTTTCAATGTCAACTAAAGTTTTACATATATGTATGACAGCATATGGCAACATATGAAATGTTTCTCTGCCTATATGTTACTCTTCCTTCAATGTCTTAAGTTTTATATGGCAAATTGCCGTCATATGTATGAGAGCATATAGCAATATATGACAGGATACTTTGCCTTTTTGTCTGTTAATTTTATAGATTTTTTTGCAATGTCTAAAGTTTTAAATGGCAAATTGCCGTCATATGTATGACAGCCTATGGCAACATATGAAATGTTTCTCTGCCTATATGTTACTCTTCCTTCAATGTCTTAAGTTTTATATGGCAAATTGCCGTCATATATATATGACAGTCTATGGCAATATATGACAGGTTATTTTGCCTTTGAATTTCATAAATTTTTTTTTTGTAATATCTTATGATATATATGGCAAGTTGTAGCCCTATATATGACAGCGTATGGCAACATATGACTTGTTATATTGCATATATTTTGCCTTTGAATTTCATAGATTTTTTGTAATATCTAACTTTATATATGGCAAGTTGTAGCCATATATATGACAGCGTATGGCAACATATGACATGTGATTTGGCATATATTTGCATAGTAGTAAAGAAAACGACTTTAAATTTATAAAAAAAAGTTTTAAATGTCAATTAAAGTTGCATATGTCATATATATATGGCAGCCTATGGCAACATATGACAGATTATTTTGCATAAATTATACAGCAGTTTTTATATCAACTTCTGTTTATATAAAAATAAGATAATATGACGGCTATATGCTAGAATATGATGCCATATGACGCCATATGACGCCACATATGACGCCTTATATGTCCTGTAAAAGCTTCAAATTTTTTATTCATTACGCATTAGGCTCTGCTGATTTTCTTGTTGTTGTTGTTGTTGTTGTTGTCGAAAAGCTTAAATCATATTAGATTTGAGAGTTTATGCTTGACATACTTAGCTTAAGGTTCAAGTTTGCATAAATTTAAAGGGGGGGAAAAAAAAGCTCAAATACTCAATTTCCTTTCTCTATCATTTCTTTCTCTTTCTGTTTCTGTTTCTCTTTCTCTTTCACGTTTTTTTTTTTTTAGATTTTTTTTTTATATATTTTTTTTTTTTGTTCGCTTTGATTCAGTGAATAGGAAAAAACCAGTTTGGGCTTATAAGTGTCTATTCATTCATTCATTCATTGTGATTTGCAAAAAGTGAATATTAGCTGTGTCTGCGTCTATCTTTATCTCTATCTCTCTCTCTCTCTGTCTCTCTCTCTCTCACTCTTTGTCTCACTGTCTTACAATCTTTGTCTGTTTGCAGATTTCTTTTGACTGACTTAGCGTGCCCCACACGCACTTGCAGCTACATTGCAATGACAGTGGCACTGTCAGTGGCTAAAGCAATTTCCGTTCGCGTATGTTGGACGCGCGACACAAAAGAAAGCAAAAGTTAAGTCAAAAAAAAAAAATAAAAAAAAATAAATAATAATAAAAAAAAAAATGAATACGAAAAATATTGAAGTTGATTTACTTTAATCTGAAAAATCATTTTTTTTTTTTTTCATCTGCACTTTGCGCTGCTATCTGTACGTACAGAAATTGTGAATGTGCCAACACACAGAGGCGTGTTCATTGTGTATGTGTGTGTGTCTGTGTGTGTGTGTGTGTGTGTGTGTGTGAGTCGAAAATTCATCAAAATCCAATCAATCTTTCATTTAAACATTTTCATTTCGGCTCGTTGCGCGTTGAACGCGCCAAACGCATTGAATGAGAATCTATATAGCATTGTGTGAGCAAGATAGATAGCAACATAGAGTGTGTGAGAGCGAGAGAGAGATAGATAGATATAGCAGGGTGTTGTTACGTGTGGTAGGCAAAATGGCAAAAAAACAAAACAAAAGAATGAGAAAATGTGAATGTGAATGTAGATGAGGAAGTGTGGAAGTGGAAACGAAAGAAAGAAAAATACGCAGAGTAAAGCGCAAATATTTGCGCACATAAATGGAAAAGAATGAGAATGAAGAATGAGAGAATGAAAAATACAGAGAATGATGATGAAGTTGAAGATAGAGAGAGAGCATAGAGAGAATGTATGATGAAGATAGAGAAAGATGATGATGATAGAGAAAGATGATGATAGAGGAGAATGATGATAGAGGAAAATAATAATGAAAAAATTAGAAGAAAATGATGAAAATATTGGAGAAGATGATGTAAAAATAGAGGAAGATGATGATGAAAAATATAGAGGAAAATGATGAAGAAAGAGAAAATTATGATGAAGATAGAGGGAAAAAATAATGAGAAAATTTTAGAGGAAAATAAAGAAGAAATTGAAGACGATGATGAATATACTGGGAAAATGGTGAAGGTAGAGGAAGATGATGAAAAGAATCGAGGAAAATGATGAAGATTTAGGAGATGTAGAAATAGAGGAAGATGAAAATTATAGAGGAAAATGATGAAGAAAGAGAAAATTATGATGAAGATAGAGGAAAATAACAATGAAATAACTAGAAGAAAATGATGAAGATATTGGAGAAGATGATGTAGAAATACAGGATGATGAAAAATATAGAGGAAAATGATAAAGAAAAAGGAAAATAATGAAAAATGTAAAAATAGGAAGATGATGATGATTGAGGAGGAAAGCGATGATGATATAAAGGAAAATGATAAAAATAGAGGAAGATGATGAGAATGAAAAGAATCGAGGAAAGCGATGAAGATAAGGGAGTAGATGATGTAGAAATAGAGGAAGATGATGATGATGAAAAATATTAAGAAAAATTATAAAGAAAATGATGAAAAATATAGAGGAAAATGATGAAGAAAATGATGAAAAATGTAGAGGAAAATGATGAAGAAAAAGGAAAATGATGATGATTCAGGTGGAAGTTATGAAAAAATAGAGGAAAGCAATGAGGGAAATTGATAAAAAAAATAGCGGAAAATTATGATAGAGAAAAATGATGAAAAATGTAGAGGAATATGATGAAGAATGTGGAAAATTCTGAAGGAAAAGGAAGATGATGATGATTGTGGAAAAAATTATGAAAAAAAATAGAGGAAAGACGATGAAAAATGTAAAGGAAAATGATAAAAATAGAGGAAGATGATGATTAAGAAAGATGATGAGGATGAAAAATATCAAAGAAAGCGATGAAGATATAGGAGAAAATGATGTAGAAATAGAGGAAGATGATGAGGATGAAAAATATAGAGGCAAATTATGAAGAAAATGATAAAAAATGTAAAGGAAAATTATGAAGACTGTGGAAAATTATAAAGAAAAAGGAAGATGATGATGATTGAGGCGGAAATTATAAAAAAAAAAATTAGAGGAAAGCGATGAAGATATAAAGGAAGATGCTAAAAATAGAGAAAGATGATGATAGAGAAAGATGCTGAAGATATAGAAAGATGATTAAAAATAGAGAAAAATGACAAAGGAATATGATGAAGAAGGAAAGACAATGATGATGATGATAATGATGTTAGCCAGATGATAATGAAAATATAGCAAAAAATGGCAGAAAAAAATTAAAGAGAATGATAATCGAGGCATAAATGCAGATGATGATAATGATAACAAGGATTAAAACTAATGATAATTATAGAAAATGTTTATCATGATGATGATGATGATGTTGAAGATGTTGAAAATGTTGATGATGATAAAGGATGAGCTGCTAAAAATAACCCAAAGAACAAGCAGCAAGCAGAGCCACGTGGCATATGAAAATAGCAATGTAAGAAGAAGAAAAAGAATGTAAGAAGAAGAAAAAAACAACAACAACAACAAAGAAATGAGAAAAAAAAATAGCTGTGAACAATTTGCAAAGCAGTTGAAAAATATTTGTGGACTTTTTTTTTTTTTTTTTTTTTTGGGCAGGGGAAGGGAAAGGCAGAGGCTTAAGCTGCGACACGCCACACTTAAGAGCTGAGCTAGGAAAAATAGTTGTAATAATAATGAAAGCAGCAACAGCAGCAGCAGCACCAGCAGCAGCAGGCAAAAATGCAATTGAAAGTGTAATTTGAAGACACAGTGAGAAGGAGTGTGAGAGAGAGGGAAGTAGAGTGAGAAGTGGAGAGAGGAGACTGGGCATAGAGAAAGAAATATATAGCTGGAAGCTGAGCTAAAATCAACCCTCATACCCAATGAGCAAAGTGAGCCTAGATAAATAAAAATAATGGGCGTGGCTGAAGCAGAGAGGGGGGGGCGGGCAGGCAGGCCTAGCGGGGTATGAATCATATGACGGACCGATAGAATTTCAACAGTTGCCTCAAACCAAAGCAACATTTGCCAAAAGCAAACAGTTAACAGTGTGCGAGAATAAGAAAGAGACAGAGAGAGAGAAAGAGAGAGAGAGAGAATGAAAGCTTGGGCAGAATGTTTACCGTTATTTAAAGCTTAATCCCCAATGAAGAAAAGCATGAATTTATAATTAAAAGTAAATTAAAAGTAAATAAAACAGCGCCAAAAACGATGCGCAAAATGAAAGGGAGAGAGAGAGACAGAGAGAGAGAGACAGTGATGATAACAAGAGTGAAAGAGAAAAAAAAGGGACAGACAAGAAGTTGTCCCAAAAGTATTTGCAAGCATTACGCAGTCAGTGTGCGAAGGCTTGGGGATGTGTTGGCGTGGGGGGGGGCGTGGCAAAAAACCCATCAAAAAATGGACAAGTTGTAGCAAGAACTTTAGAAAATTGTTCATGTTATTTAACTGCCGCTATACATTCAACTCTACCAACATCATCATCATCATCTCCTTCTCACTCTCTCACTCTCTCTCTCTCTCTCTCTCTCTCTCAATTTGCTCTTTTTTTTTTGTGCTACATAGATTATAATGAGCTGCCGTATCAAAATGACATTACAACAAGGTGATGAGCAGGCGACAAAAATTGCCCAAAGCATTTTCCCCAAAGCTTCATCCAAAAAAAAAAAAGAGAAGAAACTTTGCCAATAAACTTCAAATGCAACAACAACAACAACAAGCAGCAACAGCAGCAGCAAGCTAAAATTGTAAGTGGCAAGAAGCAGACGTACAACTACTTTGGGGAATTTACATTGAGCCAAAGCGATTTATATCAATTTCTCAAAAGGTTTTTTTTTTTTTTTTTTTTAAGCTAATATTTTGCCATAATGTTAGACGAAACGAAACGTAAACTTCTAGCTACTTCTATTCTTTATCCTCTTCTACTCATTCTCCTCTTCTCCTTTTCCCCTCTTTCCCCTTGCTCTTCTTCTGCTCTTGTAAAATACCCGGCAAATAAATAAACGCGCGGTTAGCTAAAAGATTTATTTCTCTCATTAAAAATTAACTTTGCGCAAATAATATTTTTTTTTTTTTTGCTTATTTCTAATTTAGCAAACCTTAAATATACCCGGTAAAATTATATTTAAAATATAAGCTTAGCTTTATTTTACTAATTTTTGCACGTTGTAACATGTCTATATTGCCTGAAAATGCATATTATAAATTTTTTTTTTTTTACATTTACCGGGTATTAGCTAGTTCAGTGTATGCTTTGAATATTTCTTCTTTTTTTTTTAAACGTTTCTATGCAATTGATGCTTACATATTAATCAGCTTTAACATGTAGCTATTTTTTTTTTTTTGGCATTTTGCCGGGTATTTTATAATCATGCTTGGGCACAATTTGAGTTTTATTTATTAGTTTTAATTACTTTACAATTTCAAGTTCTTCATGCTGTTTATTTTGCATTTTTTATGCGTATTTAGCAAGTTATTTTCTACACTTGCCGGGTATTTTCTAGTCATGCTTGTGCAGATTTTAATTTTTTTTTTGTTTTTCATTATATTTTCATCTTGAAAATATTAATTATATTTATATGTTTTTTTTTTTTTTTTTTGATTTTTCTGCAAATTTTGCCGGGTATTTTCAAGTCATGCTTTCAACTACTTTGAGTTTTTTTTTTGTAATAAATTTTTTTATATTTATTTAAATTTTGCAATTTTACTTGAAGTTTCTTTAAGTAATTTTTCTTATATTTACCGGGTATTTTCTAGTCATGCTGAAGTTTATTTTTTTTTTTTATCTTTTCGTATATTTTCGTAGTATTTTTATTTATTCTGTTTACAATATTATTGTACGCTCTACACATTAATCTGCCTGAATACAAAACACAAAGCATTCTCTCTCTCTCTCTCTCTCTCTCTCTCTGGGCTCTCTTTCTCACTCGCTGTTTGCGCTCCCCTGCTGCTGCTGCTGCTGCTGCTGCTGTTTTGTCTGTTGAAATATACTAAAAATTTGAATATCTAACAAGGATAAGAGGCAACATTAGCAAAGCGCACAGTAAGTGCAAAAGTGGGAGGGAGAGTGTGGTGAGCGAGAGAGAGAGAAGGAGAGAGAGAAGGAGAGAGAGAGAAGAAAAAAATGGCGCCCAATATAAGTAGGTTAATGTTGCGATGCGCCCAAACCTTGTCGATAAAAATAGAATTGACAAAAAGAGATAGATAGTATCATTGCTCTCTCTCTCTCACACACACACATATGATGTGAACTATATAGAAAATGGCGAGCAAAGCGTTGAAGCTAAAATATAAATTTAAAATTCTAATTGTTAGCGCAATGTAAGTGCGGCAGAGAGAGAGTGAGAGAGAGAGAGGGGGGAGAGAGAAAGAGAGAAGAAGAGATACTACAGGTATTGCTTGCTCTTTCATACACACACAGAGACAGACAGACAGACAGACAGACAACTCGCATGCTCTGCCACAGCAGCCTCAGTCTCAGCCTCAGCTTCAGCTTCAGTTTGAGCTGCTGCCGTTGCTGCTGCTGCTGCTGCTGCTGCCGTTGCTGCTGCTTCTTCTTACATTACGTTGCCTTTGTGTTGCAGCAAAATGAATAAAACATTAAATCGGATTATAGAATTTTGCATTTTCTTCTCTGCTCTTCTTCTGCTTCTTCTTCTTCTTCTTCTATTACTTCTTCATTTTTTTTTTGTTGTTGCTTGAAAATTAACATGTTTAGACTGGCAGAAGTAAGGAAAGGGGGGCGTGGTGGGGGCGTGTCAGCGACTATAGTACATTGGGAAATTGGAATTTCGAATTTTCAAAATTTGAATTTAGCAGCATTTGGCTTGGCATTGGCTTTTGTTACAGTTGCTGCGGCTGCTGTTGCTCCTGCTGCTGCTGCTGCTGCTTTTACTGTAAATTGCAATTAAGACACACACACACACACACATATACACACAGAGACAGATAGACAGATTGGCATATTGTATGTTATCTAATTTCATTTTCTAATCAAATCCAAAAACTTAAATCGAAACTTAATGCTGCAAAAAAAAAAAAAATAAAAATAAAAGAAGAAAACTGTCGAATTCACACGCTCTGCCAGCTGTCAGTCAGTCAATCAGTTAAGTCAA
>JBAMBR010002906.1:47500-55000 GCA_037044475.1 Zaprionus obscuricornis
AGACGAAAGTTAGCATAATACGCAATGTAAGGGAAACCAAAATAGAAAATAATAGAAACAAAAGTACAAGTGGCAGCATCAGGCTGACAACAACAACAACAGCAACAACAACAACAAGCGTACAACATATGCAGCTACAACAACAAGCATAGAAATTTGCAAATTCTTTTTCTTCTTCTTTTTGTTGTTGTTGTTGTTTTTTTTTAACATTTTTTTTTTTTGCGCGCGCGTTGTTTTCTTTTTTAGCTCCCGCTGCCGCAACATGAAAATTTACTTCCTGTTTTTTTTTTTTTATATTTTGCCATGCAAAAAGGGGAGCAAAATGTTGTGTGCGTGTGTGCGTGTGTGTTTGTGTGACTTGAGAGTTGTTTTGGGGCAAATATTACAAAACTCAAACGCCTGTTTCCGTTTTACTAATTCGTATGCTGTTTGCATTTGCATTTTGTAGGCAGCGACAACATTGGCAAAACAGTGCGGCGCAGGGAGTAGAAAAGGCAAGGTGCTTGGCATATATAGTAGGCAGTAAAGTAGGCGGAACGTAGCTGCTGCTGCTGCTGTTGTTGTTGCTGCTGCTGCTGCTTTGTGCGTGCGTGCGACACATATGAAAAATATCCTTGAAGCCTGAAGGAGAAAAAGTCGTTGCCGTTGTCGTTGTCGTTGCCGTTGCCGTTGCTGAAGCTGAAGTCAAAGCTAAAGCGAAATCGAAACGCAAAACGTATGGGAGGCGGTGTATAGGCCACGCCCACTGCTACACACACACACACACACACATACATGAGCACAATTGATGCCAAATGGGTGAATTGGGAATGTTGCCGGCGGTGTGGCGCTACACTTTTGGAGCTAAAGGCGGCAGGGGGGGAGCGTCCGACAAACAGTGAAAGAAGCATTGAAAATTTCAGTTTTTTTTTTGTTTTTGTTTTTTGTCTAGCAAAAGTGCAAAAGGAAATTCATGCATATGTGAGCAGGAGGAGAGTGGGGAGCGAAGGGGGCGGAGTGTATTGGGGGAGAAGTTTTGATGTGTCATGAGTGTGCGCTTTTGGCGGGTAAAATCGCTGGCAGCGGAAAGCGTTGAAATGTGCTACAAATTGAATTTTATTGAAACGTGTTTGAAATTTTCTTTTTTTTGAGAGAGAGAGAGAGAGAGAGAGAGAGAGAGAGAGAGTGAGAGATTGAGACAGGTGTGAGTGTATGCTTTGTGTGTGTTAAGGATACATTTTTGCTTGTTTTTTTTTTTTTTTTTTTTTTTGGGGGTTTGAAAAGCGTAGCGCAAACAGCGGCAAGTGTCGCTCGCTTTGCTGTCCGGCAACAATAAAATCTCATTGCCAATTTAGCATTGTACGAGTATATGAGATAGCAATAGGCATATGTATCGCTCCCTCTCTCTCTCTCTTTCTCTCTCTCTCTCTCTCACACACTTCCTGCCGCAAAACACAAAGCAAACAAAATAAATAAAAAAAAAAAAAAGTCTTTTCGGAAATTTTATTGACAAATTCATTAAAAAAAAGCAAAAAAAAAAAACAGAGTTGTCGCCGCATGCGACAAAATTAGGCTTGTCGCGCATTAAGTGCAAATGCAAAATTTTTTTTTTATTGCATTTTCGCTATTCTAATTTTTTTTTAATTAGCTGCAAAAAAACAAGATTATTGACAACTCTGCAGAGTTGCCATCGCTATACAAATATTTTCTATTATTATTAAAATTTTTTTTTTTTTTTTGGAAGAATTAAAATTTTAGTATGCCTGCTGCTGCTGTACATTAGGGTTGCTCAGTAGGGTTGTCACCTCACATAAATATTACTTCTATTAATATTTGTCCCATCTTCGAAGTTTACGCAAGTTTTGTATAACGAAATTCTATTTTATTTAAATTATAGGGTTGCCCTCTAGGGTTGCCATCATCTTAGAGAAAGTCTCAGGAAAAATTCTCTTTGTTTTCAATATAAACTTTTTCTTTTGGCAGAATTATGATTTTAGCTACACAAAATTTACTCCCTAGGGTTGCTCAGTAGGGTTGTCACCTCACATAAATATTAGCTCCTATTAATATTTGTCCCCTCTTCGAAGTTTACGTTTCGCATAACGAAATTCTATTTTATTTAAACTATAGGGTTGCCCTATAGGGTTGCCCTCTAGGGTTGCCATCATCTAACAGAAAATCGCTGGAAAAATTCTCTTTGTTTTCAATAAAAATTTTTTCTTTTACAGAATTATGATTTTAGCTAGAGAAAATTTACTCCCTAGGATTGCTCAGTAGGGTTGTCACCTCACTAACAAATAAATTTTACTGCTATTCTTTTTTTTTTCTTTTTCCTTTTTCATATTTTATTTTACTATCTGTAAAATTAAATGAAATTTTTGTATAGGGTTGCCCTCTAGGGTTGCCACTTATTAAATAGTTGTTACAGCTGTTAAAATGAGAAAGTAAAGTAAACAGTAGCCATAACTCGTTGCCAGCTAATCCAAATGCAATTGATAAGCAGCAGCCTCTGTCATGTATCGTAGCATGATTCATCCGCTGCTGCTGCTGCTGCTTATCAAAGTGTTCGGTGACTCTACGAAAAGGTAGAAAAAAAAACAAAAAAAAAAGGTCAAAGGCAGAGAAAGAGGAAGAGAAAATAGTAGCAGGCCAAGAGGTAAGAGAAAGAGAAGAGACAGCTGAGATTTTTTTTTCTTGTTTGTTTGTTTGTGCAGGTAGCATAGTCAGAGTCAGGCTCTAGGCTGCTTTCATTAGCCAGAGTGCACATATATTCTATCTCTTTCTCTTTCTCCCTCTCACTCTCTGCCAAATGACAAATGTCATTAATGTGAGGGGTAGAGGGGGGTAAGGCGAAAGGTAGACTGAGATATAGAAAACTGTATAAGTATAATTCTCCCTGCCTCTCTCTCACTCTCTCTGTCTCTCACTCTCTCACTCACTCTCTCTCTCTCTCACTCTCATTCTCTCTCTCTCTCTCTCTCTCTCTCTGTGTGTCTCTTTCTATAGAACTACAGCTTTTGCCATCTGTTTTCTTTACATCTTGACATTTTCTTGCTGCTCTCTCTCTCTCTCTCCCACACTCTCTTCTACTTGCGTTTTTTTTTTCATTAAAGTATCGACAAGTTTGAAATTAGTTGATTTGTATATAGACCCATAGACACATAGAGAGCAGAGGCAACAGCAGCAGCAAACAGCAGCAGCAGTCAGGTAGAACAGCAGTAGCTGTAGTTGAAGTGGGAGGCAGGCATGCTTAGGGACATAAGCAGGGGCTGATTTCCAGGGATGAGTTCAGCTTGAATGACTCTGCTGGCGCACTGGACGCACAGTAGTAGCAGGCAGCAGGCAGGCAGGCAGCAGTGAATGCTTTGCCAGGCTTGTCAAACGGTGACTAATGTTCAGCAATTTGGCTAAGCGACAGACAACGGAGACAACAACAAAACAAATGCTGCAAAAGGTACGTAGCAGCAGCAGCAGCAGTTAAAGGCAAAACGCAAAGGACAAAATCGTTAAAATGTTAACAACAAAACTGAATGAAATAAATCAATGCGTTGCGTTTCTTTCTTTCTTTCTTTCTTTCTTGTTTCCCTTGCAAATTTGTATAAATTACAGCGGGTATATTCATCAATTGGTAAAAATAACTTTTGTAAGTTCCCTTCCCCACAAATAATATGCTATAGTATTTCTGAACAACAATGATCAGTCGAATATATAAATGTCCGTCTATTCGTCTATTCTATCCTACGGTCCGATCTGTCTATTGATATCCAAGGCAATCTCACAGTTTTAATGCTAACTCAATGCAACTTGTTATGCATACTCACTATGCCCATAGACTGTTATTAAGACGAAATCGAAAAGATCAAACTACGCTAACATATAGCTGCCATAGATAGCATCATCCAATAATTGAGTTTTTCTATGAAAAACTTTTTTATTTGTTAAATTATACAGCTGAAACTTACAGTAGTTGATTTTACTGATGATGTTTACGTTTCATATAAATTTGGTTCAAATCATACAACTATATCATATAGCTGCCATAGATAGGATCGCCTAAAAAGTAAGTTTTTGTATGAAAAATTTGTTTATTTGCAAAGTTATCCGACTAAAACTTTTAGTAGTTGAGTTTAATGACGACTTCTATTTTTGGAAACATTTTGGTTCAAATCATACAACTATATCATATGGCTGCCATAGATAGGATCGCCGGAATATTGAGTTTTTCTATGAAAAATTTTCTTATTTGTAAAGTTATCCGTCTGAAACTTTTAGTAATTGAGTTTAGTGACGACTTCTAATTTTGGAAAAATTTTGGTTCAAATCATACAACTATATTATATAGCTGCCATATACAGGATCGCCGGGATATTGAGTTTTTCTATGAAACATTTTCTTATTTGTAAAGTTATCCGTCTGAAACTTTTAGTAATTGAGTTTAGTGACGACTTCTAATTTTGGAAAAATTTTGGTTCAAATCATACAACTATTACATATAGCTGCCATAGATAGGATCACCTAAAAATTAAGTTTTTCTATGAAAAATTTGTTTATTTGAAAAGTTATCCGACTAAAACTTTTAGTAGTTGAGTTTATTGACGACTTCTAATTTTGGAAAAATTTTGGTTCAAATCATACAACTATATCATATAGCTGCCATATACAGGATCGCCGGGATATTGAGTTTTTGTATGAGAAATTTTTTTATTTGTAAAATTATCCGACTGAAACTTTTAGTAATTAAGTTTAGTGACGTCATATACAATATATAAAATTTTGGTTCAAATCGTGCAACTATTACATATAGCTGCCATAGATAGGATCATCCGATAATTGAGTTTTTGTATGAGAAATTTTTTTATTTGTTAAGTTATCCGCCTCAAACTTTTAGTAATTAATTAAAAATCGCTTAAAAATTGAAAAAAAATAATTTTTTTTTTCAAAGAGTTGCAGGGTATGTTAGGAACGTCCAAACAGCCGTAAATATTTTTGCTTTTTTTTGGTTTTTGTTTTGTTTTTTTTGCCTGTTTTTGCTGTTGCTGCTGCTGCTGCTTCTTCTTCTTTTTTTTCGTTTCCTTATAAATGTTGTTGTTGTTATTGCTTTCTTAGGTTATTTATTCGCTTTCAAGTTTTATTTCTGTTACGTATGCGAATGAACGCATTCGCTCTTCCCCATGGGATTTAAGTGGGGGGCGTGGCAGCAGGCAGCAGGCAGGAGGCAGGCTGGCAGGAGGCAGGCTGGCAGAAGGTACTATCGAAATCCACATTCAATTTGTTTATCAGCAAAACGAAATTGAGTGAGTGTCGACGAATGACTCAAGCGACTGTCGCAGCAGTGTTTCACCTTCTCGTTTTCTCTGCTCTCCTCTCACTCTCATTGCCTGCTGTTGGCAGTTAAAGCTTTTTAGTTGGCTCAAATGGGCCAATGAGCCCTGAGCAAAGGTGACAACAAAACCAAAGTGCGAGAGAGAGAGAGAGAGAGAAGAGATGAAGCTTGAGCTAGAAGCAACGTTTGGTAAATTGAGTAACGCGAATTGCGAATGAGACGCCGTTTGTTTTTTTTTTTTTTTTTGTCCCTTTTTTTTTTTTTGTCATTAGTTGCATTAACTTTCCCCATTGACAGTCAATTTTTTAGTGCCGAGCGAGAGAAGACAATTTTTGTCTGCTGTTGCTGCTTCTTCTACTACTACACATTGTTGTTGTTGTTGTTTGTTATCGTGTTGACATTTGTTATTGTTGTTGTTGTTGTTTGCCTGTGTTTACTGTATGCAAATTTTGTGCAGCTTGTCATTGTCAAAGCTGTCGACAAGTCGCTAAGAAGACGACGACGATGAAGCAGCAGCAGCAGCAGCAGCAGCAGCAGTAGAAGCATAAAGAAAACTATGTACAGTTGCGTTAAGCGATAGGTGAGGCATATGCGCTACATGCAACATTTCGCAGTGACAACAATAGTTGACAATTTTGACCCAAGTATTGGCAATATATGACGGGAGAGATAGAGAGAGAGAGAGAGCGGGAGAGAGAGAGAGAGAGCGGGAGAGATAGAGAGAGAGACGATGAGATGCTAGTTAATTTTGCTGTTTCTCTTCTCTTTTTTTTACTGTTTCCTTGCCCTTTTTCATACCTTCAAATGTTTGCTACTACGACTGTACCATTCCATCGTTTCATTCCACTGTTTCATGTGTTTTTATGTTTTCATTTTTATTCTTTGCACTTTTCACAATTTCATTACGACTGTTTTATGCTATCCTTTCATTCCACAGTTTCACTTTTCCATTTTTCGTCATTGCATTCTAATGTTTCATTCCACTGTTTCATTCCACTGTTTCATTCCACTGTTTCATTCTATCGTTTTATTTTCTCATTTCTTGCTACTGTTTCATTTCACTGTTTTAATCTATCGTTTCATTTCACTGTTTCATTCCATTGTTTCATTAGATTGGTTTATTCTTTTTGTTTTAATTCCATAGTTTCCCCCTTTTACATTCTAAAAATTTCATTCAACTGTTTCTACAATTTTTCTGTAAACAGTTGTTTCATTCTCATCGTTTCATTACTGTTTCATTACTGTTTCACTCTCATCGTTTCATTACTGTTTCACTCTCATCGTTCCTTTTTGTTTCATTCTAATCGTTCACTACTGTTTCATTCTCATCGTTTCATTACTGTTTCACTCTCATCGTTCCTTCTTGTTTCATTCTCATCGTTTCATTACTGTTTCATTCTCATCGTTTCATTACTGTTTCACTCTCATCATTCATCACTGTGTCATTCCCATCGTTTTATTACTGTTTCATTCCCATCGTTTCATTACTGTTTCATTCTCATTGTTTCCTTACTGTTTCATTCTCATCGTTTCATTCCCCTGTTACAATCTTAAATTGCATTCAACTGTTTCTATTCTACAATTTCCTACAAACCGTTTCATTCCATACGTTTCATTCCATTCGTTTCATTTTACCTTCCATTTTTACTATTTAATTGTTCTGCTATCTTCTACTTATTCATTCACCTTTTTTCATATACTTATTCATTCTATTGTTTCATTCCACTGTTTCATTCCATTATTTCCTCACTACTATTTCATTCCATTGTTTCATTCCAACGTTTTCATTTCATATTTCCTGCTGTCTTTCGATTTTTTTCATTTTTTTCCCCCAAATTCTCACTGTCTAATTTCACAATTTTTTAGTCAAACAATTTCAATTTCAATTCCATTTCGTTTCATTTAACTCGTCGAATTGCAGTGTATGCAATGTGTCAATGCGTAAAAATATTTTATTGCCATTGAACTTTTTGCAACAATTTTTTGATATTCCTTGAGCATCACAAAACTTTTGTTATGCTTTCTTCTTCTTCTACTACTATTTCTCTTCTCTTTCGCCTGCTGCTGTTGCTGTTGCTGCTTCTTCTTCTAGTTTAAGTGCCTCGTATAGTCGCTAAATGTGCAAATAAAGCGTTTAAATTGATTTTACATTGACAACTTTTAGTTAAATGTCTTTTGCGATTGAATGCAGTCAACAC
>JBAMBR010002906.1:60000-70000 GCA_037044475.1 Zaprionus obscuricornis
CGGACACGGCCCATGTCCGGCGCCTTGAGACGCAGCTGCCATAGCAGCAGGCAGGCAAGCAAGCAGCAGTAACTGATTTTCCGGCTGTGATTTGTCTGTCGCAACAAACAAGCAACACAATTCTATGCCCGTGAGAGACAGAGAGAGAGAGAGAGAGAATATTTGAAGACAGAGACTGATGAACAGACGACAAAAGAAATCAGTACGAAAAAAAAAAACAAAAAATCGTTGCTAAAGGACGACGCATTGGGCCTAAACACAACTGCTGCACGTTTCAACTGATTGTCTCTCTCTCTCTCTCCCTCTCTCTCTCTCTCTCTGTCTCTCTCTCTCAGACACTGTGTTGTATCTTGAACTGCTTCAAGTCTTTGGCTTGTTGACGTTTCATTTATCGTAATCAAGTGCGCAATCAATGCGAACTTCAATTGCACTTAACGGTTTTTTGTTTCTTCATCTCTCTCTCTCTCACTCTTTCTCTCTCTCTTCGCCTGCTTTGTCAGCTTCATCTCTAATTTGCTTTGATTTTTCTCAATGTTTTTCAAATTTTTCGGTTTCTGTTTTCATATTTTTCCTATAAAATAAATGCAATGAGTGCAATGAGTGTATTCATGAATGTATTCATGAGTGTATTCATGAATGCAGTGTGAGTGCATTCAATTTATATTCGTTTGTCATGCGCCTGTTTTACAGTTAATAAGCTTTTGTCAGCTTTTGTACTGTCTGCTTCTACATTTATGCCTATCGATAACAGTTATCGATTGTTATAACAATTATTGCAACTTTGCAATCGAGCATGACTATGTTAAAAAGTATTCAAATATTGTTTGGCAGCGTAATGAGAGCATAAGGTATGCAATATTTGTTAAATAAAAAGTTATCGATAACTAAAAAGCTATCGATAACAATAAAAATTTAAAATAAAATATTTATTTTTTTTGCTTTTATAATTTTTAGCATTTTCCAAAAAAAATAACGGTTATCGATAATTTATATCGATAAATATCGATAACTAGAATTTTTAAAAATATATATGACAGAGAGAGAAAGGTATGACAGAGAAAGAAAGGTATGACAAGAGAGAAAAAGACACATATATACGCAGCATGGTTAAGCGTTATCGATAACAATTAGCACAAAATATCGATAACAATCAATAAAAAAAAAAATACTTAAAATAACACAAACTCACGAGTGAGAAAATGATAAACAATGACAGCGGCTAATGTGCACTACAAAACTTATCGATAAATAACAATAACAATGAAAACAATAAGAAAATCGATAACAAAAAAAAAACAAAATGCAAATCTAATGCGAGTTGATGTTGCGTGGCCAGACTGCTGCTGCTGCTGCTGCTACTGCGGCTGCCAACTGCATTATGCAACACAGTTATGTTTGATAATGAGCGGTGAAAAGAGCGTGGCGTGGAGGGGGGAGGGGGGGGGGGGTATGGGCGTGGCAAAATGTACACTTGGATTATGCCAACTTTGCATTGGCAAACAAAATGCCAGCAATAGAAACTGCAAACAATTTTTTTTTTTTCTCTCTTTTTTTTTTGCAAGCTCAGCGAAAAATTTTTTGTTGAAATTAGTATAGAGGAGAGAGAGAGAGAGATAGAGAGAGCGAGAGAGAGAGAGGGAGAGAGAACGAGACAGACTGCTGACTGATAGACTGATGCACTGATAAGTACAAAACTGTCGTGCTCGTTGCCAAAAACTTTTCGCGCAACCCACGAAAAAAAAAAAAACAAAAAATTGCATAAAAAAAAAAAATCTGAAATTTTTTATTTTTTATTTTGTTAACCAAAAATCGTGCCGCAAAAACTTTGTGGCCGTCACTTGTACTGTAGGCTGAGCAAAAGCGAACTTCTGGGACATAGCACATGGGGGCGTGGCAATAGGGCTGTAGCAGTTTCTGCATAACGTTTCAACAACTTGATTTTGTGTTTCATTTTTTTTCTGTAGTTTTTTTTTTTTGTTTCTTTTTGCTTGCAACAATAGAAAAAGCGACGACGTTGCGCGTTATTTTTGTCAACTGAAGTTGATGATGGGGGGGGGAAAGGCAAAAGGGAAAGTAAGAGTAGTGCAATATGAGTTTGGAGGCAGCATTGTTGTAGGTAGCATGTTGCATACAGACTGGGAAAAATGCAATTTTTTGTAAAACGCGCAAAACGAGGAAAATTTTCGCTAGCGAAAATTGCAGCGACGGGATGATGGCGACTTTCGGCGCAACGGCGTCAACGTTTGCTAGTTTTGTGGCAGTTGAATTCAAAATCATAGTGAATGGAGAGGCACATGCCGCATGCCACATTGCCACATTGCCACATGCCATACAAAGATGATGATGATGATGATGTTGATGATGATGATGATGTTGATGCTGCTGTTGATGATGATGATGATGATGATGATGATGTTGATGATGCTGCTGCTGCTGTTGATGATGATAATGCTGCTGCTGTTGATGATGATGATGATGCTGATGATGTTGATGTCCTCACTGTTAACTTGCAACTTGCAACTGGCAGCGCGAGTCTAACAGACCGACGAAGCATACAAAATAACCGCAAGCGCCAAGCTGCACATTATCTATGAATGTGCCACACACACACACTCCCCTCTCTCTCTCTCTCTCTCTCTCTCTGTCTCTGTCTCTTTGTAAAGGTGGGTGTAACGTTGCCACTGCCACTGCCACTGTCACTGCCTTTACTGGCGGCTGCTGCATGTAATTTTTTTTCTACCATTTTTTTTTATTATTTTTTTTCTTATTTTTTTTTTTGCTGCTGCGCCACGCCAGTTGGCGCTAACAACAGCGAACTATGCGATGCGCTATGCGCGTTAGTTAGGAAAAAGAAAAAGAAAAAAAAACGTAAATAAAAAGAAGGTGTGGCAGGGGGCAGACTGGTTGTAAGAGCTTTGTGTATGTGTGGCAGGCAGAAGCCAAAACGGAAATTGTTCAACAGAAACTTAAATCTCAACGAAAATTGTTTTTGGGCGACAATTTTGCACTGTGGGCTGCAGCACAGACAGTTTCACAGTACATTCTACTCTTCACTTCATTCTCCTCATTCTCTTTCTCTTTCTCCTTCTCCCACATTTCACACTCCTCTCACTTCTCACTCCTATTACTACTTGGACCTTGTTAGGCTACTCCCAATAGCTGAGCAGCAGCAGCAGCAGCAGCAGCTGGTTGCAAGTTACAAGCGACATGTGTGTTGTCTGTTTGCTCACTCTCCATCTCCATCTCTCTCCATCTCTCTCTCTCTCTCTTGCTCTATCTGTCTCCCACTGTAGTACTGCCACCTGCCAGTGGCAGTCGTGCAATGCCTATGCAACATCCGCCTAGACTAAGACGACCGCGATTTGCTGTTAACAGACTCGAGCTAAACAGTTACAATGCCAAGCGGCGCTACACATAGACGGTTGAGCATATTTGCTAGCAGCTATCGATAAATTATCGATAGTTCAATATAAATAATTTAAATGCAAATTATATAATTAAGTAAATATGTTTGTCAACTTTTAACGAAATGTTATCGATAAAAATTAATCGATAAAAAACAAATCGATAAATTATCGATAGTTCAATACAAATAATTAAAATGCAAATTATATAATTAAGTAAATATGTTTGTCAACTTTTAACGAAATGTTATCGATAAAAATTATCGATAAAAATTAATCGATAAATTATCGATAGTGCAATATTAATAATTTAAATGCAAATTATATAATTAAGTAAATATGTTTGCCAACTATTAACGAAATGTTATCGATAAAAATTAATCGATAAATTAACGATATGTATGTATATCGATTATTTTTGCACAAAAATTTACACAAATTGTTGCGCCGCTGCCAGGCATATAGAAAATAAATTTATCGTTTATCGATAATTATCGATAAATGCTAAAAATTGCAAATTCTTTGTCATTTTAAGCAGACATTGACTTTTTTTTCGCATTCTATTTCTCTCTCTCTCTCACACTGAAATACTAGTAAAAATTTGCCAAACAAATTTTTGTTTGCTGTTTATCGATAAGCCTGGCGGCCTTTGCAAGCTTCGATTTCTAGTTGAACGCGAAATTGAAGCAAGAAAAAAATACAGAAAAAGAAAAAATAGCGCACTGCAGTTTTGTGCTAACCGGTTTTTGTGTCGTAGGCTTAACATGACTCGAAGGCAACGACGACGACGACGACGACGACTAGGCGCTTCGCTTAGTCTGCTAGTTTATAGGGTGGTGCTGATGGTGGTAGTAGGAGGCACAAAAGATTTGGAGTATGAGAAATATGGGAAGTTGTTGGTTACGGTGGCTCAGTTAAAAAGGGCGTGTTGTGTGTCTGTGTGTGTGTGTGTGTGTGTCTGTGTGTGTGTGTGTGTGTGTGTATGTTGCAGTGCGGCAAAAGCTTTGCAGAGATTTGTTGGCTTGGAAATTGCCCAACAAATTTCTGTTGGCGGCCCACAAACAACACAAGACTGCACAAGTAGCAAGCGAGTGTGAGAGAGAGAGAGAGCGAGAGAGAGTGAGAGAGTGAGAGAGAGAGGGCGCGCAGAGTAAAGCTGTTGAAGTCAGGCATATGAGCACGTATCTATGCATATATCTTCAGCAACATGAGTCGGCGAATTTCTGCACTGTCCCTGTGTATGTCTCCCTGCCTTCCTCTCTCTCTCTCTCTCTCTGTCTCACTCGCTTACTCTGTGTAGATTACTTACTCTTGTAGCGTTAGTCGTTAGTGCCGTTATCTCATAGCTAGCCGTTACGCCCTAAATGCCACAGAGCCGTACAGTTGTAGCTTCCTAGCACTACCTATATATATTTTTTTTTTTTTTTTTAGGATGCCCAACGCCCACTGTTGAGGCTACTTAGGCGAATGCCATACAAAAGCGCAAAGAGCGCAAAAGCCGTTCATTGATAATGTAAGCTCAGCACAAAAATATTTGCCGTAAGAGTTCGAGTATGAGATAGAGAGAGAGAGAAAGAGAGAGAGAGAGAGAGAGAGAGAGGTGAAAATTTTTACTCTATGCCACTCTCAACATACATTTATGAAGGCAGTTGAAACTTTTGCATAGCCATAGTTAGACTACCGCTGCCACACTCCCGCTCTCTCTCTCTCACTGCTTGCCAGAGTTTTAAGTCATGACCAAAAAATTATGTGGTTGTATTTAAAGTTGTGCTAAGCTTGGCTTTTGCCGGATACGATATTTTTGGTCTATGCCATATGAAAACTACGGCACTTTTACAGACGCCAGCGAGCCAGACGTTACGGATGTTGCTTCTATCGCTTTCCCCCCCCTCAAGCACTATCTCTCTCTCGCAGTCAGCATCTTTCTCTGCATGTCCGACTATATGTCTCGCTGCCTTTTTTTTGCCACACACCGTCGCCATCGCCGTCGCCATCGCAGCCACCGCCACCGCCACCGCTGTGCTTAATACTTTTTCAGTTAACTCGCGCGTTGATTTCAAGTTGACTTTTGGGCAATGAAACTTTTTTTCATTTTTTTTTTTGTTTTTTTTTTTTTGTGGCATTTCTTTTTCTCTCTCTTTCCCTCTCTATCTCTCTCTCTCTCTCTCTAGCTATTTCACTGCATATGAGTTGTGTGGTTTGTACTTAAATTGGACAACGCTGACCACGCATTTGCAGTCGTTAGTGCTCGTTGCTCTGTTGCTGTTCCTAAAAGTTAAGTTAGAAATTTTCGGAGCACCACATATGTAGCATATGTAAAAGTTGTTTTGAAAATCTGTCTCGTTACACATACCTGCAATGAGAATAAGAGAAAAAGTAGAGAAATTAGTTGAAATGTTGAAAGTTGAAAAAAAAAATTACTGTAAAATTTTAAAGTTTCATGTTTTGGATGCCAAATGTTTCGGATAGTCATTGGATTATAATAAAAGTAATGCTAGCTAGTTGTATGGCAAACGTTAATGATGATCAATTTAGCTAATAAGATCATCAAGTATTTCCGCTCTCTCTCTCTCTCACTCTCTCTCTCTCCCAGTCTCTCCTGCTCTCCACTCTCTCTCTCATTCTTCTTTTGGGCCCATTAACTTTTAGTATTTAGCTCGTTATGAGGCGTTCGCACTCCCGCACATTTTCATTGTAGGCGTGGTCAATGTTAAGGCAAGCTAATTTCCTAAGTGGCAACTCTAATGGCGCCTTCATGCTCAAAACTTTCTGTCTTTCTGACCAATGGGCGTGGCAGGAGTGGCCGCAAAGAAGGCAAAGAAGGCAAATACTCAACTCATTTAACACATTGTTCAGATTCGCGACATAACCTCAATGTGAAAATTAACAAAATAACAACATGACGACAGCAACAACAACAACAACAACAAACAAGCAACATGAAGCAAACCTCCCAAAAAAAAAAAAAAATAACATAACAAGGTTTGAGCTACTCCTGCGGGCTTTTTGGCTACGGCTGAGTTCAGTTTTTGGCTTCGGTTTTCATGGGGCCCCCGAATGTAAGCAACAGAGTTTTGCTTCAAGTATTTTTTTTTTTTTTTGCATAAATTAAGCATCGAGCAGCAGAGACGAATGTACAAAAGCGATGGACGTACGGCAGTAACATTCAAACGACATGGAGGGTCAAAATGGGGACAGACGAATGAATGAACGGATGGACGGACGGACGGACGAATGGTAGGATGGGGAGGACGTACAAAACACATAACGGTATTGCTAATTACAGCATAATGTCCAAAAATTTACAAGCTAAAATGAAATGCAAAAGGCAACAAGGGGCAACAAGGGGCACCACGGAGCACTACGGAGCACCACAAAAGCAAGAGGCGCAACATACAAATACAAGGCATGAGGCACAAGCGGCACAAGTCACAAGGTGCCACAATACCCTCTAATACACAAAGCACCTACCTCTTCTCCCTAAACACAAACACAGACATACACACACAGACATAGACACTTCCCTCTCTACAATTCCCACTAGTCTACAATTGGGCAAGAAATTAGCATAATAACCTTTAATAATACAAACAAAAAATTAAATAACAACAAGCCAAAAAAAAAAAAATAATAATAAATAAAAAAAAGAAGGAGAAAGCAGAAGGAGAGAGAAAGAGAGAGAGAGAGAAAGAAAAAAAAGTAAAAATTGTATATAAATGCTAAGCAGGCGGCAGTTAAATGGGCGTAGATTATGAGAGGGTTTCGCTACTGTTGAACTACTACAACTACAACTACAACTACTGCTACTACTACTGCTGCTATAGCTGCTATATAAAGCGCTATTATAATGTTATGTTATGTTCGGTTTTAGGGTTGAGAGGCAACAAATTTTTTACTTGTAATGCTGGAAAAAAAAAACCCTACGACAAGCCATTAACGCACATTAGCAGAACTTATAAATTTATTGCCGCTGAGATGTTTGTCGATTTTCACTTAGTGTGAAACGAAAGAGCGAAAGAGAGAGTGAGTGAGTAAGAGTGAAAGAGAGATGTTATTAGGGTAGTTTCATTTTTTTTTTTTTGGGGTTAACGCATAACAATAGGCACTGGCAGCAGTTGCCTATCCAAGGGCAGCGGCGAGAGGGTAGCGGCAATACATTCTTTGTGCTATTGTCAAAGTGAGCGTGAATAATACAACAACAAAAAAATAATAATAATAAAAACCTTGAGCAATATTTAAAGAAATCATACAAATACACACACACACACACACACACACACACGCACACACATTAACAAATTAAGGCATCGAAAATTGAGCTGAATTTAAATTTGTGAAGTTGAGCCTTCAAGGTTTAAGGTTTCCCTTTTATTTCATTCTTTTGGTTACACATTTTGTAGGGTTGCCTTATTTACAGTGGCTTCAAGTGCAATTGTAGCTGATGATTTAAGTGCAAGGATAAGAGTTAATGCATTATGTGCAACATGTTGCAAGCATATACAAATTGTATTCTAAGGCTTTTTGCTGCAAACAGTTTACAAAAAAATTAAACAAACGTTTTTTTTTTGTAATTTTTTTTGAAAATTTTCTTTGAAATATTTTTGAAATTTTTTTTTCTAATTTTTTTTTTCTAATTTTTTTTTTTCTAATTTTTTTTTTAAATTTTTTGAAATATTTTTGAATTTTTTTTTTGTAATTTTTTTTTTTGAAAATTTTCTTTGAATTATTTTTGAATTTTTTTTTGAAAATTTTCTTTGAAATATTTTTGAATTTTTTTATTGTAATTTTTTTTTGAAAATTTTCTTTGAAATATTTTTGATTTCTTTTTTTTAATTTTCTTTGAAATATTTAAAAAATTTTTTTTTAATTTTTTTTTGAAAATTTTCTTTGAAATAGTTTTACATTTTTTTTTGTAATTTTTTTTTGAAATTTTTTTTTTAAATATTTTTAAAATTTTTTTTTTGTATTTATTTTTTTGAAAATTTTTATTGAAATATTTTTGAATTTTTTTTTGTAATTTTTTTTTGAAATTTTTTTTGAAAATTTTTTTTGAAAATTTTCTTTGAAATAATTTTGAATTTTTTTTTTTGTAATTTTTTTTAAAATATTTTTAAATTTTTTTTTAAAATTTTTTTTTATATTTAAAATTTTTGTTGTTATTTTTTTTCAAAAATTTATTTATTATAATTTTTTATATGTTATTCAGTATGCTAATATCACAGAAATTTGTATGCAATGTAATGCAGCATTTAAATTTGCAAAAATTTCAACAGTTTTCTGTTACTTTCATTGCTGACGTTTTCAAATCCATTTTCAGCTAAGCTATGCGTTGAAAGTCGCAAACATCTAACAAAAAAACAAAAAAAAAAAAAATAAATGCACAATCATGGCAAATTGCTTTTGCACCACTGTGACAGGCGGCTGAACACTTTTTGATATGTTGAGCTTTTGCTGTTGCTGTTGCTGTTGCTGCTGCTGTTGTTGCCACTTTCGGGATTGCGCAAGAATTGTGCTAATTTGTTTTCCAATTTGGTTGCTTGTACACACAACTACACACAGACACACACACACACTCTCACACACTCATGATGCTGCAGTAGGCTGAGCAAGACTGGCAGGCCAAGGGCTCGTTATCCTGTGTGTGCCTTGTGACGACGCTGGCTGGCAGCTGCATTACAAACAAAATGTAAATAGAAACTGAGACAAAAAACCAGCGACACACTGTATGTAAATGTGTGTGTGTGTGTGTGTGTGAGAGAGAGAGAGAAAGAAACACAACAACAACAACTGTGCCACTTAGTTAAATGCACACGTGCGAAATCTCTTGAGCTAAATGCAGGCAACTTCTCATTCTATGCCTCGATTTGTGCCTTACCCTTCGTTATATGCTTTTCTTCCCTCCATGAAAATGCAATACAAAATGAATATTTAATTCAGCTTCAAATGAGGGGCGGCAGTCAAAGAGTCATAGAGGCGTGGCAGTAGACGGAGGAGGATCTAAAGAGCTTTGTCGAGTCACGACGCATGCGAAAAATCAACGCAATGCTATAAGAAGAAAATTGCATTTTACTGTTATCGGCAGAGACGTCGACGTCGACGTCAAGACAACGTCGACAATGACGACGAGGACAACGACAAGGCACAAGGCAGGTGTGTCGAGTGTGTGTGTGTGTTATATGCCTTGCACTTACACAGCAGCTAGTGCATATTCGTTGGCATAGAAAAGCACTAAAATCGATAACTTATCGATATATTGAACTTCAGCTGCATATCGATAAGTCTTAATCAATTTTAATATATAAATAACATAAAGTTTTTATTTATTTCACAATTGTTTTTTTTTTTTTTTTTATTTATAAATATCGATAAATGTGTTCGATAAATTTTAATTGCTGTAAAAATTGACAGTCGAATTTAGCTGCAATCGTTGTGTTATTGAATTTTTATCAGATAATCGATAACGATAATCGATTGTCATTGCTTATCGATATCGATAAATTTATCGATAATAAATATTATTATTTATTATACAAAATGCATAGCCAAAAATGAGCTTATTTCGTTGTATACATTATATAATTATCGATTGATTTTAT
>JBAMBR010002906.1:72500-156232 GCA_037044475.1 Zaprionus obscuricornis
ACTGTTAACAAAAAAAAAAAAATATACTAGAAAGAAAAAAAAACAAAACATTAAGAAGTCTAACAAAGTCGCCCAACACATATCCTGCGGAAGTTGTATAACTTTTACATCGCTTAAACAATCATTATGAAATTTTCTATTTTCTATTCTTCACACATTACATTCATCAAGTTGCTTGAGGTCCTGGTTCTAGGTTCTATGATTGCTCTACAATAAGAAAGTTGCATAATTTTTAGGACTTGTTCCTGAATTCTGAATTCTCAGCAGTAGCTGCTACTGGTAAGCTTCTATAAATTTTGCATAAAAATTCAATATTTTCTATGAATATTTTTTTAGTAAATTTAAATTGCTCCTGGAAATTTATTTTTATAATTTTAGAAATATTTGATATTTTCTATGAAATTCTTCTAGAAAATTTCTACAATTTTAGAGAAAATTAAACATTTTTTTTTTTTTTTTTTGAATAAATTCAAATTACAACTGAAAAATTTATATAAATTTTATTTATTTTGAAGCTGCGCTTGGAAAACTGTTAATAATTTAAGAAAAGTCTAATTGAACTTCTGTTAAATTCTTAGTAAACTTAAATTACTTCTGCAGATGCTCCTAGTTTCGAAAATAATTAAAAAATTTTATTGAATAACTTTAAATTTCTGCTGGAAAATTTACATATAAATTTTTAGAATATTAAGAAAATATTTTAATTAATTTTTAAAATTTTAAAATTTTTTATTTCTCCATATATTCACTGATAGGCAGCACAGTTTGGTATACTCTTTATTTGGTATTGCCAATGTTTTGCAGGGTATATAAAAGTTTTGGCTTTTTTTTATTTCGTTGTTATTTTTGTTGTTGTTGTCTTGCTGTTTCTGTTGTCGCTCTTTGTATTTTATTGTTGGTCGCCTTGTTTTGCACTTTTAATTCGGTTTATTTGTGCAAAATTTATGTTCTGTTCGCTGTATATAAATGTGTGTGTGTGTCTCTCTCTCCCTCTCTCTTTCTCTCTGAGTGTATGTGTGTGTGCGAGTATTTAGATTTTAATCTACTTTGCCGTTGCAGCTGCCAAAAACTTTTGACAACGCACCCCAAAAATTTATGCAACAAAAAAAAAAAAAAAAAAAAACTAAGAAAAAAAATGTAAAAACAATTTTTTAAAGGGAATTTTTATTTAAAGAGAGTTACGCAAAAAAAAAACAAAGAAAAACAGTTGAATGCGCTTATTTATTATAGTTAGTTAAAGGTTCTGTGCTCTGTGAGAGCATAAATATAACGTTAAAGATAGCTAGCTATCTCACTCTAATTGCAGTTACTTTTAAGTTCAACAACAGTTTGAAATATTTTTTAATATTTATTTTTTGTTTGTTTAAATATTTTTCAATTATTTTTTTAAATATTTTTAACTATATTTTTTTTTTAGTAAATTTTCTCTGCTTTTTTTTTTAAAAATATTTTTCAATTATTTTTTTTTTTTAAATATTTTTCAATATTTTTTTTTGTAATATATTTCAATATTTTTTTATAAATTTTTTTTACTATTAAGAAAATGTATGTGAAATGTAAAGCATATGTAATATCTAGGCGCTATATGTATATATATATTTTTCTTACTTTACTCTAGACAATGTTCAACATGTTCGCAGAGTCAATTTCGCGCAATCTGCTTTCAAACTATAATCCGCAGCTGCAGTAACAACTGTATAGATCTTCCGCTTGCAACAACAGCTTGTAGGCCCCCAAGTAGTGCAAGAAGTTGAAGAAATCGTAGAAGATGTAGAAGAAATGAAATGTGCACACTTGATTGCATCCATAAATTTTTTTTTTTTTTTTTTACTATAAACCACACACAGAGTGCTAGGCAACAGCGAAATAGCAGCAAGCAAAGTGCAGTCCAGTGGCAGTAAGGTTGGGGAATTGGAGAAGGAACGTATAGGTCATGACAAGGGAAGCACAATTGAAACGTGCTTGGCAAAATGAAAGCATTTGCTCAGTGTTAAATTTCAATGCCAATTGCAATCAAAAAAAAAAAAAGATGCAGCAGCAGCAGCAGCAGACAGAAGACATTGAGAGAAGATAGAGAAGTGCAACAGACGTGTGACGGCAGTAGAATTTCAGAGGCTCAGACAGACATACAATAAAACCCACAAACACACACAAACACACACACAAACACACACACAAACAAACACACATCATGCATCACATTGCGGTGCTTTTGTTGCCGTCTTTCAATAAATGCGGGCGTCCTGTGATTCATCAACGATTTTTCGTCTTTTCTTTTTTTTTATTTCCTCTGCATTTTTTTTTTTTTAATTTGCCTTTCGGTGTAAGTAATTAAGGGAAAAAATATATGGCAAAGAATTGCCTGATAAGCAAAAAATAAGCAGCAACAGGGCCACGACTTGGGCATGGTAAAAAAAAAAAAAGAAAAAGATCTATAGGGAACTTTGCTTAATGCTTTAAATGTTCGCTCAATTAGCATGTGAAACATTTTTTCACATCCTTATTAAAGGCTGCCGCCGCGCCCCTGTTGTGCTCAACGTTTGACATTTTATTTTTTTTTTATTTTTTTTTTGCTTTCTTTCTTTTAGCAATTTTTTTTTCCCATTTCTTTCAACTTCGTTTTTTTTTTAATAAGAAATTATTTTAATACTGAACTGCATGTGCCGCCCGCCGCCGCATGGCAAGCAATGCGACCCTTAGGCAATATGCTTCAAGTCCCAAGTATGTCAAGCATTTTATAGCCGCACGTCATTTTTTTGTTGTTCTTGTTGTTGTTGTTTGCTTGTTGCACTTTTCATTTAACAACAAACGAACGAAATAATAATAATAATAAAATATCATGGCAATAAGACGCCGCCATGCGCCAGCCCGCATATGACACATCATAAACGTTTTTCTTTTCGATTTAATTTTTTGTTCGTTTCCAATTTAAAGAAAATCATTTTTGACTTTTTTTTTTCGATTGGATTTTTCTTGTTTTTTTTTTTTTTTTTGTTTGTGTGTCGCTTGATAATCATAAAAAATTGTTATTTTAATCGTATGTAAATTTTTATTTTATTTTATTTTTATTTTATTTTTTTTTGTTGTTGTTTTTTTTTTTTTCAAGCTGCGCTTTAATTTTTTCAAATAACCGTAAAATGAGCGCAACAAATTTGAATCTACGACAGGTGCGTGGCAGCATTTCCCTATTTGCCCCTTGCTGCGTGTTGTCTTCATTTCTTCTTCTTGTTCTTCTTCTTCTTATTGTTGTTGTTGTTGATAAACACCTTTTGAAGTCGCAACGACGACGCATCGTTAATTTATTTAGAATCCCAAAAAAAAATTTGGAACAGAAATTTTGTTTTCTGATTGGAAAACTATGGAAATGTTATGTGTTTTTTTCAATGGGCGGAACGATGGCAATTGAAACAACTCACACACACACACACACACATACACATACACATATATACTGAGAGCATTAAAAATTCTATGTTATTTTAGGTGTTTTTTATGTATGCATTAAATGGAAAAGAATGAAAGAAAGGTTTTAATTCATTTCATTTACGATAAGCGATAAGTGAAACACTGGAATTGAAACACAGTTTTGTAAATGAACAAATATTAAGATAAGTTAACAGCAGACAATAGTTTAAATTGAGCAAAAACACTTAAACATTTTAAACGTTTTTTAGGTTGATAAGCAGCTAATTATGTTTGTGCTACCTAAGTGGAACGATTGGAATTGAAACATTATTAAACAGATATGCGCGTTCTTTTGATGTAAAGCGATTAAAGTTAAGTTGCATATTTTTTTTTAAAGTGCGGAACGATGGAATTGGAACATTGTATAAATGAAGCATTCGAAACGTTTGGAATTGGAATGCTATTAACAGCTATGTACGTTTTTTGTTAAACATCTTTTACAAAATGCGGAATGATGGAATTGGAACAATGTAAATAATGAAGCATGTGAAACGTTTGGAATTGAAATAATATAAACAGCTATGTACGTTTTTTTTAAAAAGACTTACATATTTTTTAAAATGTGGAACGATGGAATTGGAACAATGTAAATAATAAAGCATGTGAAACGTTTGGAATTGAAATGCTATTAACAGCTATGTAAGTTTTTTTTAAATAGACTTACATATTTTTCAATATGTTGGAACGATGGAATTGGAACATTGTTATAATGAAGCATGCGAAACGTTTGGAATTGAAATAATACTAACAGCTATGTAAGTTTATCTTGAAACAAATGTACATGTTTTTTTTTCCAAATGCGGAACAATGGAATTGGAACATGTAAATTTTATTGCCATGCACAACATGTTAGACAATGCAATTATCTAACTATTTTAATTGCATTTGTATTTTCTTTTTTCTTTTTAGCGGCAACAACAATGGAATTGGAACACAATGAAATCAATATGCCTAAAATAGTAACAACAATTTTCAATTTAGCAAAATTTAGCAATTACCTTTGTAAGTTTTTGCAAAGTTCCAATGACCCCAAACATACCAATATACTAATATTACAATACAACCCCGACAAAACAACAGATCATTCGCACATTCGCAATTTTATTCACCTTTTCGTCTCTAACCTCAAACGTCAAGTGTGTGTGAGTGTGTTATAGGGTTGTATAGCGAAATGACAGAGCGCTGTTAAACATGAGTCTCTTGAGTAAGTTTGTAGGAAAAGAGCATTTGGAAAATCTAGCTAGTTTTCCCATCCAAGACGAAAGAAACAAGAAACGGAAATAATGTTGAACGGGATGGGACGGTTGGTTGGGGGCGTGTCAGAGTGTCAGAGAATTCCCAAGGAACACATTGAGAGCGCGCACATTGAGGTTCGTGTTGTAAATCAAATGTCATGTCAATTTTAATTGCATTTTAATGATAAACGATTGGACGATTGGACAAACGGACGGACACCCGCGACAGTTCAAAAGGGTTAAACTATGAAGTTTGATGTTACGATGTTCCGCATGTTTGTGTGAAGTATAAAATCAATAATTGTGGCTCGTCACTTTCATTCAATTTATTTCACAACATAACAGCGAATAAAAGAGAGAGAGAGAGAGAGAGAGATTGAATGAGTTGGCCAATAAAACAGTCGGACATCATAATCATACACAGATGTAGATATATATATATATATATATATATAAATGTCGAATGTATCATAACTCATCAACAACAGTCGCCGCCGCACATTTTCTGATTGCAGTTCATTTGCAGCTGTGTAAGCAACACTTGCTTTTGCACTCCCGTACTCCCATACTCACATACTCACACTCCCTAACAGTCAGTCATGCACTCACTCACACACTCACTCACACACTCACTTGATTCATTTATCCATTCATCTATTCGTGCCATCCATCTATGCAATTTATAAATATCTCTGTGTATCTGGTATCTCTGTTCACGCACATAAAGCGCGAAACGTTAATTAAATTATACTCTTTCAATATCAATTCACAAAAAATGTCTGCCAATGCACGACTAGCAAAATACCCTGCAGTTATTTTTTATTGTAATAGCACAAATTGTTTTTTTATATAGTTTTTATGACTAACGTCTAAATATTGTTCAACTATCGTTAAACAACTGAAATTTACTGCAGACTATAGTAAAATGCACAACTTATCGTGTGACTATGACTATCGTTCTACTATCGCATAAGCTGACAAATATAAACTTTTCTATAGCAAACAACTAACGTTTACAACTATCTTACAATTATACAAATATATTTATTTTTTTTTTCAAATTATTCAAATATAATTTTTTTTTCTTTTTCAACTTGTCAAGCCATAACTATCGCATAACTATCGCACAAATATTTTTTACAATTTTTCTATTTTTTGTATCATCAAAATTATTTTTATATAATTTTTATGACTAACGTCTAAATATTGTTCAACTATCGTTACAACATTGAATAAACAACTGAAATTTACTGCAGACTATAGTAAAATGCACAACTTATCGTTTATAACTATCGTTCTACTATCGCATAAGCTGACAAATATAAACTTTTCTATAGCAAACAACTATCGTTTACAACTATCTTACAATTATACAAATATATTTATTTTTTTTTTTAAATTATTCAAATATATTTCTCTTTTTTCTTTTCTTTTTCAACTTGTCAAGCCATAAATATCGCATAACTATCGCACAAATATTTTTTACAATTTTTCTATTTTTTGTATCATCAAAATGCCAGTTAAAGCTATTTTACAGGGTATGCACAAAATACGCATTGCAATTGCAAATGCGGCAAAAATTGACTAGCTGCTGAATTTTGGGGAAATAAAAATTTTTTTTATAAATTTTCTCATCATATTGCTCAGTGTGTTATAGACAGTTATAGTTTTGTGTTATATTTCTATATATATAGCAAGAGAAAGAGAGAGAGTGAGAGAGAGAGAGTAAGAGAGCATAGATAAATATATATAGATAGTTTATTTTGTATTTCTATATAAATAGCATAGGGAAACGTTGCTTGCTATTTGTTCGCAACATTTTTTTTTCCCTTTTTTTTTGCCTGGTTTTTTTTTTTTTTTTGCGCCATTGCAAAAATACATTTTTAATTGATTTTTAATTAAATGTTTAATTGTCAGTTGCAGGCGCGTGTTTTGTGTGTTTTTTTTCACTCACACTCTCTCTCTCTCTCTCTCTCTCTCTCTGTTGCACACAAACAGTTTGTGGCACTGTTCATCTTTATGTGGGGCAATTCCCTCTCAAGTGCCACTTGAATGCGAATATTGCACGGAATTGAACTTTGTTGTGCTTGTACTTCTTTGTTGTTATTGTAGTTGAAGTTGTTGTTGTTGTTGATTTTTGAACAAAATAACGGCAAAATGAAAAGTCGTATTTCGATATATATATATATATATATATATATATGAACAATATGAAATGATATATGAGGCAGTAAAGTAAAAACCTAATTAAACTTTTACGACAATGAGAAATAAATGAGAAAACTGTTTCAAGCTTGAACAAATTAATTAACTGAAAATTTTTAGTGCGTAGCATGAAAAACAAAGAGACAGAGAGAGAGAGAGAGAGAGAGAGAATGCGAGAAAAATGTAGTTTGGGTAAAAATTATAGTCTTAAATCATTTAACTTTAAATTGTATCGACAATAGTTTGCAGACTTTTCGCGCTATAAAACTCTACGCTGCAAAGGAATTATTAAAATTTTGCGCTAAATTCTTCAACAAATTCTTAATAAGAAAAATTACAAAAGAAAAATATTTGTCAAAAAAAAAAGGAAGAAAAATATTTGTCAAAAAAAATTAAAATATTTCTCAAAAAAAAAGAAGAAAAATATTTGTCAAAAAAAAAGAAGAAAATTATGAAACAATTAAAAAAAATCTAGCTAAAAAAATGAGAAATAATAAAAATTTTTACTTTGTAAAATTGGAAAAATTTTGTAAAACTCTGGAAAAAAAATTTATGAAAAAAAAAATAGCCAAAAAAATAAAAATGTAAGAGAAATAGTTTTAAAATTATTGCTAGAAAATAAGAAATATTACAAATTTCTCAGAAGCTTGAGAAATTTTTGCAGAATTTTTTAATAAATTTTAGAAAAAAAAAATGTAAGAAATAGTTTTAAAATTATTGCTAGAAAATAAGAAATATAACAAATTTCTCAGAAGCTTGAGAAATCTTTTTGCAGAATTCTTTAATAAATTCTAGAAAAAAATAAAAATATAAGCAAAAAAAAAAAGGTAATAATAATGAAAGTGCTAAATAATTTTTTTGGGCTAATTGAAAAGCTTTCGAAATCTTTGCAAAAAAAAAAAAAATAAAATTATAAGCTAAAAAAAAATACCAAAAATAATTTTTTTTGCTAGAAAATCAAAATCTATAAAAATTTCAAAAACTATGCAAAATCTATGCAAGAATTCTTTAATAAATTCTAGAAAAAGATAAAAATATAAGAAAAAAAAATTTGAAAAACTTTTAAAATCTTTGCAAAAAAATAAAATTATAAGCTAAAAAAAAAATACCAAAAATAATTTTTTTTTTGGCTAGAAAATAAAAATCTATAAAAATTTCAAAAATTTTGCAAAACATTTTTCATTATTTCTAGAAAAAATATGAACAACAAAATTATTTAAAAAAAAAAAATCATTCTAGCTAGAAATAAAATTTATTTCAATTTAAAATTGTTTCAAAAATTCTAGAAAAAAAAAAATAAATATGCAAAAATATAAACAAAAAATCTAGAAAATATTTTAACTGAAAATCAATAAAAAAAAATGTCAATAACTTTACATAAAAGCTACAAAAAAAAATTCTTAAGCAATGAAAAACAAAAAAAAAATAAATAAAATTTATTGTTGCACTTTAAAGTCAATACTTGAAGCTAAATAAATATAGAAAAAAAAAAAAAATAAATAAATAAATAAAAAAAGACAACAATCGCATTATGTATCATAAGCAGCAGTAGCAGCTACTGTTTTCTCCTACTGCTGCTGCTACTGCTGCTGTTACTGCTGTTGTATCACTTTTCTATCTCTCTTTTTGCTGTGCTGTGCTGCATATTGTGTTGTGTAAACTGTTTACGCGCTGCTTTTGACTTTAAGCTAAGTACAGTCTACCACCGATATATATATAAATTCTATATATAATATAAGTAGATATTTATCCATATAAAGAGCAAGCAGAGCACGTATTTGAAGCGATTGCGAGTGCGAATGAGATGGGCGCATGTATTGGCAGGCGCTTTGTTTGACAACTTGAAAGCGTTTCGCTTACCTAAAGCCATGGCTAAACTTTTTACAAACAATGCCAGTGTAAAAGAGAGAGACTGAGAGAGGGAGAGAGTGAAAGAGAAAGAGAGAGAGAGAGCGAGAGTAGCAATAGCAGATAGAGAAAGAGTAGCAAAAGAAAAGTTTTGTAATGCGCTTAAATTTCTTTAGTCGTCGCCATCGTCGACATCATCGATAGAATGGGACGAGCTTGGCGCACAGCGCAGCACAGCATAGCACAGCGCAGGTGAGGCTCGATTGTTGTTGAAAGCTGTTGTCGTCGAAGTTGAGCGCCAGAGCCATTATTAGCATTATCCAGACAAACACACACAGAGAGAGAGAGAGAGATAGAGAGAGAGAGTAGAAGAAGTAGCAAGCAATACGCTACAAAACGATATGATAATGATAATGATAATGATGATGTTATTGATGATGATGTTGTTCTGCTTGTTGTTGTTATTGTTGTTGTTGTTGTTCTGCTTGTTGTTGTTATTGTTCATGTTGTTATTGTAGCTAAAAATTGAAGCTGTAGTTGAAGCTATTGCTGCTGCTGCTGCTGCTATTGACTATTGACTAAAGCTCAAAGCTATAGCTTGCTGCTGGCTGCTTGCTTCTGCTGCTGACTGCTGCTGCTGCTACTGCTGCTACTGCTACTGCTGCTGCTGATCATCATCGTCAACATCATCATCATCATCACAAAAAAGAAAACATTGGCAGCTCACGTTGTGAGCCTATCACGTACATTTGCCATCAATAACGCAACGATTTAACTTGTCTCGTTCGTTCGTTCCTTCGCCTGCCTGCCTGCGCCTATGCCACCTCTGCCACCTCTGCCTGTGCTCTGCCACGTATTCAAGAGCAGCAAGCAAAAACCTTAGCTGCCTGACAAAAAAAAACCTTCTCCCGCCTTTGCCCAAGACTCCCGCTACAACAGCTCTCCACACGCTGTCAGTTTACTGCTGCTGCTGCTGCTGTTGCTGCTGCTACAACTGTTCTACAAGCCACACAACTTTTAAGTGTTGTTATTGTTGTTGTTGTTGTTGCTTTTGGCCTCGCACGTACAACGCATGCCACGTAGATTAGGCCCGTAAGCCAACCTCGGACTGTTTTTCGGCTGATGCTGCTGCTGTTGCTGTTGCCGCTGCAGATAACGGCGCCAAAGTCCACTGCTTTTTTTTTGCCTCCTGCTGCTGCTGCTGCTGCTTCTTTCTATATATATTTTGTTTATCGATATAAATATTGCCTCTGCTGCCGCTGCTGCTGCTGCTGCTGTTGAGTTTTGACTTGGCACGTAATGCTTTGCAGCAGCAGCAGTAGCAGCACATGAACCGGAGATGGCCAAAAAAAACACACACACACACAGGACACATCAACAACAACAACAACAACAACAACGAAATCAAGCAGCAAACATTTCGTAATGTAAGCGCGAGAAAATCCATAGCCAATTTTTGAGGACTCATGGAATGCAAATGGAAATCGCTTTTCTTTCTTTTTATATATATATATATATATATTTTTTTTTTTCCTAGATATTTCCTAGACAGAAGTTGTCGAGGGGGGAAGCATACGCCGAGTGGTAAACAAATCCACTTAGCGGCTAATTGGCGGCAAATCAACCAAGTGAAGCTAGAAGACAGCATCAGCTCTTCAACAACTATAACAACTTTGTCTTCCTTCTTCTTCTTCATCATCTTTAGCTTCATTTTGCTGCTCTGTCTCTCTCTCTTTCTCTTACACACACTTTGCTTGTGTTTACATGAACATCAAGTGCAGCTGTCTTCTTCTTTTTCCTGCTCTCTATATTTTTGCGCTGTTTTTGGCTTTTTGGTCAAGACAAAGCGCATCACGTGCGACCATCATCTTGTTACTTCTTAGCTGCCTTGCCTTTATCTTTCTGTTTCTCATCTCTCATCTCTCTCTTTCTTCTTTCTCTTTAACTCCTCCTCGTGTATGCTTGTTAGCTTTGCGCGCTCAAAGCATTTGAAGCGGAAGTCAACAACATTTTTTGCTTTTTTATTTACATTTTTTTCTTCTCTTTTTTTATTTTAATATTTTTTTTATTTTAATTTTTATTTTTATTTTTTTTTTTATTTTATTTTCGTTTTCGTTTTTAAATTTTTTTTTTTACTTTTTTTTTCTCTTTTTTATTCTTTATTTTTATTTTTATTTTGTTCGTTTTTAAATTTTTGTTTTTACTTTTTTTTTCTCTTTTTTATTCTTTATTTTTATTTTTGTTTCTTTCATTTTTTTTTTTAATTAAAATTTTTTTTTTATTTATTTTATTTATTGTTGTATTTTTTATTTTGTTTACATTTTTATTGTTAATATTTAATTTAATTTATATTATTTTAAATTATTATATTTATGTTGTTTTTTAATTTAATTTAAATTTTTTTATTTAAAATATTCATTGTTTTTTTTTCTAATTTTTTTTTCGTACATTTTTTATTGCGTTTTATTTTATTTTATTTATATTTCAGATTTTATTTTTAATTTCTTAATTTGATTTAATTTTATTTCTTTATTTCTTTTTAAACTTAATTTTTTTTTTTTAAATTTTTAATGGAATATTTTTAATTTTTTTTTAATTATTATTTATTATTATGATTTTTTATTATTATTTTATAATCTTTAAAAAAAAATGTATTTTTAATTTTACATTAAAATTTTTTTTTGCTTTTGCAGCACACTGTGCAACATTGCTACAAATGTTTGGCTGTCCTTCAGTTTATCTTCTCTCTCTATCTCTCTCTCTCTCTCTCTCTCTGTCTGTCTTTCTGTCTGTCTGTCTGCTTGCTGCCTGTCTGTCGCTTGTGGTCAAGACACAAACAGACAAACGTAAAGCGTAAAAGAACCTTGCGCTGCAGCTGTAGAAAGAGATAGAAAGAGCGAGCAAGCGAGACAACACAAGTGAAGAATTAAACGGGTTTGTTTTTCTTTTCTTTTTGTTTTATTTTTGTTGTTTTATTTTATTTTTTTTTTTTGTGGCTCGTTTTTGACCAGTGATAGTCGTAAAAAATACCCATGAGATGTCGAAGGCATGTTGCAAAAATTTCAAGCTCAGTCAACAACAACAGCAACAACAGCAAATAGCAGCAGCAGCAGCAGCCAAAGTCTCTGCAAACACACATAGAGAGAGAAAGAGAGAGAGACAAGCAGACAGATAGACAGAGCAGTTGCACAGTGTTTGGATTTCAAATGTTCAAATTGTAGACATTTGCTTAAAAAAAGGAAACGAAAAAGTTAAAAAGGAAGCAGAAGTAGTAGCAGCAGCAGCAGCAGCAGCAGCAGCAGCAGCAACAGCAGCAGAAATTGTAGTATAAACAATAAAAAGAAGAATAAAGAGAATAGAAGAAACCAAAATTATAGCAGACGTAGAAGAACGTAAGCATAGGATATCTAGAAAAAAAAAATAATGAAGAATTGCAGGGTGAAAGACAAAGAGAGAGAGAAAGTCCGAAGATTATATGTTTCCCTACACAAAATTTCAACACTAATTGCTGGAGAAATGCAGTAGAAAGAGAGAGAGAGAGAGAAAGAGAGAGAGAGAGAGAGAGAAAGAGAGGGAGAATGAAATGAAACATCGAAATGCTGATAAGCGAAAAAAAAAAGGTGAAAGTGCTAATTAAATAATTGAAATTCTTGGCAGCTGTACGAACATCAAGATCTGATCCTTAGATATGAAAATGTTCCAAAAAGGGAAATTTAATATGAGAATTTCACAAGAGAAAGTCTTAGGCAGAATGTTACAGGATCAGTATCGCAAAGGAGCTACAAATAAAATATCCTTAAAAAAATTTCATAAGCTTTCTGCTCATAGGAAAGTAAAGCTTAAAACACACTGAAACTTTGCTCAAAACAAAACTGAAGGTTTTTCGAAGCTACTTGAAAGCAAAAGTATAGCTATTATCCAAGGAAACTAAAGTATCCTATAGCTATTCTCCAAGGAAACTAAAGTATCCTATAGCTATTCTCCAAGGAAACTAAAGTATCCTATAGCTATTCTCCAAGGAAACTAAAGTATCCTATAGCTATTCTCCAAGGAAACTAAAGTATCCTATAGCTATTCTCCAAACGAAACTAAAGTATCCTGAAAATGAAATAAAAACAATAAAAATTCTTTAAAATGCCTAAAGATTTTTTTTTTCCGATAGCTAGTTCAAGTCTGAGTTTTGATATTCTTGGATCTACGTAGAAATGTGCCTCCAAAATAAAAATAAATAAAAAAAAATATAGAAATGCTAGAAGGGGGGGGAGAAAAAAAAAATCTTATCAGAGTTGCGCATAGTTTCACCTAGTAAAAATTCAAGCAGAGAAAAGCTGCTAGAAAATTTGAGTTGTGAATTTTTCTTTTGATCTCAAAAAAAAAAAACAATTTTTTTTTTTTTTTCGACTTCAACTGGTCGCAACTTTCGGGCAGAGTAGAGAGGGAGAGAGAGAGAGAGGGAGAGAGAGAGAGAGAGATAAGGAGAACGCTATGAGTGGAAAAGGATGTGAAAAGGGTAAACAGGGTCAATTCACTTGGCTGTCAGCTCAACGTATAGCTGGCATAGCTTGCAGCAATGTTTCCCCCTTTCCATGTACAACAATCTGCCAGGGGCATCGGTCTATCACTTGCACGCACTCCATACAGAAGATGTTGAAGAAGTATAGAGGAGGAGGAGGAGCAGACAAGAGGAGCAATAGTAGAAGTAGAAGGGGAATTTCGGGTTTTTTTTTTTTTTAACTAAAAGTTTGCGTTTTAGCTTTAGCCAGATTTATGTTTTCCTGCTTGCGTTTGCAGAATTGTTGTCGGAAGTTTTTTGTGCAGCATCATGGAGCATCACAAACACATATGTGAAGAGAGAGAGAGAGAGAGAGAGAAAGAAAAGTTCTAAAAAGATGTTTGAAATAAAAAGTGCGCCCGAAAGTTCAGCAGCAACTGAAAATGAAACATGCTACGGCAAGTGCAGGAGTACAAGCGACAGAGAGAGAGAGAACGAGAAAGAGACAGAGATACCGATGCATGAGGCAAAAGAAAAAAAAAAAAAAATATGTTAAGAGCCTGGCAGAAACAGAAGCTCTATGAAGTATAAGAAGCAGCAGCAGCAGCAGAAGATGATTGCCAAAAATTGTAGAAGAAGTAGAAGCAGAAGACGAAGTAGCTGAAAAAGATGCGGCAGTCCTGCTCTGTATGGACAATAAGAAGCTGTAGCTGTAGTAGCAACTGAAGTTATCCGTCGTCCTCATCGTCGTTGTCGTCGTCGTAGCATTTGATGTGCCTTTTGACTTTTGTCTCTCTGACCCGCTGCTTGGACTCTCAATGTCTTCAAAGTCTGTTTAGCTTCTCAACATTTTTTGAAGCTTGCTTTGCGGCCTTGCGGCTTCTTATGCCGCTGTATGTTTATCCGTCTGTCTGTCTGTGTGTCTGTATGTGTGTCTGTCTTTTGTCTGCCTGATTAGCCGTGTGTTGTTTTATGTTTCGCATGTTTTTCGGGTTTTTTTTTTCTTCTTGGTTTTTATGAAATTTCTTCTTCATTTTTTTGTTGCTACTTGCGAACTTGAGGCGCCCCCCCTCTTTTCCCATACGCTACTTCTTGGAACATTTCTAAAAATTTCAGTTTCTCATTGGCAGCGCCCAAAACCCTCCCCTTCAACAAATTTCACTTTCACTACTTACCCAAAAAAAAAAAAAAAGAGAAAAACATGTTGTCCAATTAGCCGGGAAAAGCTTTCGGGGCCGTACTTGCTTACAACTTACAAGCCCGTGTTGCCCCTCAACTCACTCACAAGCCCATCATCATCATCATCATCAACATCATTCAAAACACGAAGAAGAAGAAGAAGAACAAGTAGAACAACAACAACAACAGCTGCTTGTGGCTTGTACTTCAAATGTCTCATATGGTAAAAGTTTTTTGTTCTCTTTTCTCTTCACAACACCCGCAGTCTTAGTCTCACGCTCGCTCCCGCAGGGAATATACAATAGCTGACCAAAAATAATAACAGCAACAACAACAACATTGAGTTGTAGTAGTAGTAGTTGTAGTAGTAGAAGAAGAAGCAGAGCAAAAAACTAACAAGTAAATTTAATACTTCAAGTGGACGACGACTCTGACTCATTAGGCACGAAAAACTTCAAAAAGCTGACCCCAAACAACGCAATCACAGCCCTCAGGATATATAAGCTTCAATTACAGAAATCCATCTACATTTCTTTCTCTCTCTATCTCTCTCTCTCTATCTCTTTCTTCCTCTCACACTTTTCTTTTATCTATATGTATATACATATCTTCCTCTCTCTCTCTCACACTCTCTGTCTATACTTGTCTCTCGCAGTATTTTACTGTTGTCCACTTGTATAGTTAGATACTTAGCCCAAAGGGAGTCTCTATTACATGTTCATTCATGTTTGTTCATGTTCATTCATTCATTCATTTATTGAAAAAAAAACAAAACCCCCCAAAAAAAAAAATAATACAACAAATCTTAACTTAAGGCTATACATTGTTATCATTCCCCATATCATTAGAAGAACTTGACTTTAATTTTTTTTTTTTTCCCTTAAATAAGTTTGTATCTGGATTTTACAGTATTTTTTATCAGTCTATTTTTTTTTATTTTTTCCTTTTCAAATCTCTAAATTCAACTATCTAGTGAATATCCTGCATATCGGACTTTCTTTTCTACAATTTTCTATGCAATTTTCTGTTGAACTTTTTCTCTCCCTATATATCGGACTTTTTTTTTGCTTTCTGTATACATCTCTCTCTCTCTCTCTCTCTCTCTTTCTTTCTCTCTCTCTTTCTTTCTCTCTCACTCTCTCTCTCTTTCTCTCTCTCTCTCTCTCTCTCTCTCTGTCTCTACTACTCTCCAGTTTTCTATACTACTATCAATCGTATTTCCCATAAGTAAAAATATATCCCTGCTCTTCTCTTTAGCTTTCTGTCAAACTTCCTATATTTCTATTTATCAAACTTTTCCTATACTTCTCTCTAACTTTTCATGCAACTATCTATCCATCTCTCTCTCTCTGTCTCTGTCTCTGTCTCTCTCTCTCTCTCTCTCTCTCTCTCTATACTACCCTCCAGTTTTCTATAATACTATCAATCGTATTTCCCATAAGTAAAAATATATCCCTGCTCTTCTCTTTAGCTTTCTGTCAAACTTCCTATATTTCTATTTATCAAACTTTTCCTATACTTCTCTCTAACTTTTCATGCAATCTATCCATCTCTCTCTCTCTCTCTCTGTCTCTGTCTCTGTCTCTCTCTCTCTCTCTCTCTCTCTATACTACCCTCCAGTTTTCTATAATACTATCAATCGTATTTCCCATAAGTAAAAATATATCCCTGCTCTTCTCTTTAGCTTTCTGTCAAACTTCCTATATTTCTATTTATCAAACTTTTCCTATACTTCTCTCTAACTTTTCATGCAACTATCTATCCATCTCTCTCTCTCTCTCTCTCTCTCTCTCTGTCTCTCTCTCTCTCTCTCTCTCTCTATACTACCCTCCAGTTTTCTATAATACTATCAATCGTATTTCCCATAAGTAAAAATATATCCCTGCTCTTCTCTTTAGCTTTCTGTCAAACTTCCTATATTTCTATTTATCAAACTTTTCCTATACTTCTCTCTAACTTTTCATGCAACTATCTATCCATCTCTTTCTCTCTCTCTCTCTCTCTCTCTCTCACTCTATCTCTCTCTTTCTCTCTCTCTCTCTCTATCTCTCTCTCTTTCTTTCTCTCTCTCTCTATACTACCCTCTAGTTTTCTATAATACTATCAATCGTATTTCCCATAAGTAAAAATATATCCCTGCTCTTCTCTTTAGCTTTCTGTCGAACTTCCTATATTTCTATTTATCAAACTTTTCCTATACTTCTCTCTAACTTTTCATGCAACTATCTATCCATCTCTACATCTCTCTCTCACTCTCTCTCTCTCTCTCTTGCCCTCTCTCTCTCTCTATCAATCAGTCAGTCGAACTCTATCTGTAATCTAAAATCGTTCAACTATTTCACAGTTTCTCATCGTTATATTACACTCTTTATAAGGTTTCCTAACACTCTATCGTAAGGCATTACCTGCCATCAATCTGGCCTACAATTTTTTCACTCCCTCTCTCTCTCTCTCTTACACACACATCGCGCTTTAGTCTTATGCTATCTAGTCTCTAATTCTTGGCTCTTTGGCTTTAGTTATAGTTGCTGAATCAAAGCATTGTAACCTCTGCCCCACAATATCTCTCTCTCTCTCTCTCTCTCTCTCTCTAACATGAGGAACACTTTTAGCTAAAGCTCCAAGAGTGCCATCAGTCAAGCTGACTAAAACCGCACAGAGCTTAACCCACATACAACTGCAAGCAGTAAGCGAAAGGAGAAAAGGGAGAAGTAGAAGTAGAAAGAGAAAGGAAGAAAGAGCAAAAGCAAAGGCTCGTTAAGCGGCCTGTTAATGACGCAATTTCCGTGCAGTGACCACAACGTTGGGTGACCTTTGGGGTCAGTGGGTATGGCCAATGTCTGCTGATGATTCCCTATGACTTAAACTTCCTACTCCTTAATTCTACTACTACTACTACTACTTGCTTCTTGGCACTTACTTCTACCTCCCTGCCTACCTCCCTATCTCCCTCCCTCCCTCCACACACTGACAACGTCATGAGCTTTTGTCTGGCTAATTAGCTTAGCGCAGTTAAATCGTTTTGCTTATTGAACTACACGTCGCGCATTTCTATGGCATCTCGATATATCAAGAGTATACAGAGAAAGAGAGAGTGAGAGAGAGTGAGAGTATCAAATGTATTTCTTCTTCATTTTCTTCTACAATTTGCTGTTGTTCTTCTTCAACGGCTACTTTCAGCAGCATTTACTTTCACATCTTTTTCTCCGCCCCCCCCGTCAATGTTTTTGCTGGCTTGCCAAAATGGCAGACAATAAATAAGCAAGAGTAAGAGAAGAGAGAGAGAGAGCAATAGAGCAATAGGGATTGTTGCTAGATTGCTGAATTGCTGTGTCCAAAACATGCCACAAGAACAAGAACAAACATGCACAGACAACAGGGAGACGACAACAGCAGGAAAGAACAACAGGAGGATACCCAGCCGGGAGACTATCAAGACAGACAAAACAGACAGATGAATGAAATGGAGATAAAGAAAGAGAGAGATGGAGAATAAAAACCCTTACGACACATTCTTATACAATTCCAGGCCATTACACTGAGAAATGTGACACAATTTGAATAACATTTAAAATATAAAATTGAGCATCAATTCGGCATAGCAGAAAATGTAAAGGCATGAGACTTGAATATAGGAAATACGCATGGAAATGGAAATGGAAATGGGAATCAAGTGGGAGGTTTTCTTTTTTGTGTGTGTGTGTGTGTGTGTATGTGTGATTGTGCGTTTGGGAACGGAAATGGTTGTTAACCCTTACGGACTAAATATAGAGTGAGAGGTTTAAGGTGGCATAGACCAGGGGGGTGTAGACTAAAGAATTGGGCGTGCTAGATGAATAGGGAGTTAAGAGGTTAGGCGGATGGGCAGATAGGCAGGTTAAGGGGTTAGGTTGACATAGAGGATAAGACGTAAGGCTGACTTAGGGGGTAAGGCGTAAGGCTGACATAGGGAGTAAAGGGTTAGGCTGACATAGAGGATAAGACGTAAGGCTGACATAGAGGATAAGACGTAAGGCTGACATAGGGGATAAGGCGTAAGGCTGACATAGGGAGTAAAGGGTTAGGCTGACATAGGGGGTAAGGTATTGGGCTGGCATAGAAAGTAAAAGCTTAGGCTGCTGAGAAGCTAAAGGGCAAAAGCGTAAGCGGGGCGGCGTAAGAAGCTGAGCGTATCAGCGAAGTAAGAAGCATTGTAAGTGGTTAACGGGGGTTTGGTTTAGCTGCCGAAACATATACAGACAGACACACACACACACACACAGACAATACTAGCTCAGCTCATTGGCAGTCCGCACAGTCAGTCTACACACACATGTTGTTGCCTCTTCTTTTTTTTTTTTTTATTTTTGGGTAAACTGAATGAAATATCTTTGCCTTTACCCTGCAATCCTCACTCCCTCTGGCTGTTCCTATACTTTTCATCTTGTGTCTGTTTTTTATACATTGTCTTCAGCTTCTTCGTCTTTGTCTTCTTCGCCTTCGCCTTCGCCGTTGTGTTTCTTTCTTGGACTAAATTGCGTAAATTATTGGCATATGTTGTCTTCGCCAAGGCAATGAAACATTTTAACCCTTTTTTTGTTTTTTGTTGCTTTTGGGCAACATCGTTGAATGTCGCTGAAATTGACAGTCGCACATTGTTGGGGCGCGGCTGGCATAGCATTGGAGGAAGCAACGATACAGGGATGCCGGCAGGCTAGTACTACTCCAGGCATTATAGCAAGACGTCAGACAACGATTTGCAACAGATAGAAAGAGAGAGAGAGAGTGAGAGAGAGAGAGAGAGAGAGAGAGATACTTTGGCATGGCATTTCATTCCAATTTTGAACCCGCTTTACGCTCTACGTTTCCCCTCCCCCTCCCCCACTTCATTTGCTGTCTTTTACCCAATGTAGAGTTTGCTACCGCTTTGCCCGCTGGCTGCCAGTTGCCTGTCAGTTTTGTTCGCTTCGTTTCTTTTTTGCAGTTTTTGCAGACACCCTACTGCTGTCCCTGCCCCTCCTACTACTACATTGTTGTGCTTCATCTTCTTCATCCTGCTTTGTGTCGTCTTTCATTCTTTTTTTTTTATCATTTATACCTCATTCTTTGTGTGCTCTGTTTTTTATGTGTGTGTGTGTGTGTGTGTGTGTGTGTATGCGCTATTTCGCGATGTAGAACAATAGCCCCAGAAGCCAGTCAAAAAAAAGTCTTAGTTGTTGCTAGAGAACCTGCTGCTGGCCCATTCATCCTTCGTCTCTGATTCGTCTTCAACTCCGTTAGCTTCTTCTTTTGTTACAACTAAAGGCGACGACGACGTTTCATTCATTCATTCTTCTTTACCTTCTCACTACACACTACTTCATCTACAGTTACGATTTTTATTTTGGAGAACTTCCCTCACAATCTACAGCAGCCGAGGATTCTTTTTTTTTATACTATCCTTTCTTTTTTTTTTTCTAGAGTAACTTTATTGTCTTGCTAAAGAAATAGACTTTTAATATACTCGCACAGAGAAGTGTGAAGTTTTTCTCTCCTATCTCTCTCTCTCTCTCTCTCTGTCTCTTTCTCACTCTTTGTATAAAAAAAATATTAGGCACTTTTTGCCAGTTCATTGACTTGCCACAACAATAGTTTGAAGTTTGTCTGACAAAATATAAGGCAAACATTTTGTCTTACTCCGACGGACGATAGCAACACATAAACTTGCTCCTTAACAATTTGTGGGCGTGGCGGCTACATAAGATTGCCCAAAAAAATAAGACAAATAAAAGTAGAAAACTATGAAAAGGATTGAAATATATTGAATGAAGTGTAGATAAAAGTAAACCGACAACTTGTCGCGCATACAGGAAGCAGAGAGAAAGAGTGAGAGAGAGAGTTAGAGAGAGAAAGAGTGTGAGAGAGAGAAAGAGAGTGAGAGAGTGAGAGAGAGAGAGAGAGTGAGCTGATGGTAAAAACGTAGATTGTGCAGATGTTAACATTGTAGAAAGTGAATTTTGATTAAAACAGAAACCTAAATCAGCCTCCAGGAACTTTTTCCATTTATCTATTTTTTTTTTTTTTTTTGCTTTGGAATTTGATATTACTTGTCGGTAAAGAGACTGTATAGGGAAGGGATACATCCCTTTATTTTTTTCTCCTATTTGTTTTTTATGGAAATTGGTATAATAATTGGTAAAAGATTGTTGATGATATTAGAAAAATGTCCGGGAACTCAACTTGGATTTTTAAGAATTCTATTTTTTTTTTTACTGTCTCTCTCCCTCGCGGGCTCTCTCTCTCTTTCTCTCTGTCTTTCTCTCTCTTTCTCTTTGTCTTTCTTTCCCTGGACTCTCTTTCCCCCTCTTTCTCTCTCTCTCTCTCTGTCTCTCTCTCTCTTTCTCTCTGTCTTTCTCTCTCTTTCTCTTTGTCTTTCTCTCCCTGGTCTCTCTCTCTCTCTCTCTCCCTCTCTTTCACTCTCTCTCTCTCTCTCTCTCTCTCTCTCTCTCTCTCTCTCTCTCAATCTCTCTCTCAGTCTCTCTTTCACTCTCTGTCTCTATTTCACTCTCTGTCTCTCACTCTCTCTCTGTCTCTCTCTCTCTGTCTCTCTCTCTCTCTCTCTCTCTCTCTCACACTCTCACTCTCTGTCTCTCTCTCTCTGTCCCTCTCTCTTTCACTCTCTCTCTCTCTCTATGGAAATTGTTTTTTCTCTACTTTCCAATGTAATAGGAATACTTAGTGAAGAATAATTGGTAAAAATTGTTGATGATATTAGAAAAATGTCCGGGATTTGGATTTGGATTTTCAAGAATTCTATTTCATTTTTATCTCTCTCTCTCTTTCTCTCTCTCTCTCTCTCTTTTTCAATTTGTACTTTTGGAAATTTGAAAAATCCAAGCAACCTAGAATATTACATGTCAGCTTTAGGTATCGAATTTTTCTACAGTTTCCATTCAGTTTCCGTTCAACATGAAACATACACAAACAGACAGCAACACATAAAATAAATTTACAGAAAAAAAAAATAAAAATAAAATAAAATAAATTTCGGTTTTCCAAAATTTTTACCAAAAAAAATATCCTAAATGTTTTACTAAAACGTTAAAAGAATTTTTTTCGTAGCAAGCGTGCCGCCGCAGCCAGTTGCAGCAGCAGCAGCAGCTATTAACAACAACAACAAGAACAGTTGCGCCACAGAAAATTTCAGAAATTTAATAGAATTTTCTGTTTGTTTTTTTTCCTTTTCTTTTTTTTTTTTTTGTAGCCGCAATGTCTGATAAATCAAAATCAAGTAATAGAAATAGCAGAAATAACAGCAACAGCAATATTGCAGCAAGAGCAACAAGCAGCAATAATAATGTTATGCAGAGTACAACAAATGTTTTTAAACAATTATTTGCAACACTTGAAGCGGAACATCAAAAATTACAAAATTTAGAATTGAGGCGACAAAAATTAACAGAAGAAATGAAAAGTTTACGTGATATGTTGCAACAACAGAATCAACAGTTGCGTAAAAATACAAGAGAATTGGCTGCATCAACATCAGCGGCAACAACATTAACATTAATACCATCGGTAGCAAGAACAATTTCAACAATATCAAGAACAACAGCAACAGCAACAACAGCAGCAGCAGCAGGAACAACAACAACAGCAGCGGCAACATGTGTTAAGGCAATTGAAAAAGCAAAAACGGCAACAGCAACAGCAGTATCTAAAGTGGCAGCAACTGCATCAGCAGCAACAACATCTGTAGCAGCAGCAGCTAAAGCAGCAGCAGCAAGAGCAGCAACAACATCAGCAATGGCAGCTAAAGCAACAGCATCAGCAATAGCTGCAAAAGCAGCAACGGCTTCAGCAACAGCAGCAAAAGCAGCAACATCAACAACATCAACAGCATCAAGAGCAGCGATGCCAGTAGCAACAGCAGCATCAAGAGCAGCGATGCCAGTAGCAAGAGCAGCAGCATCAAGAGCAGCGCTGCCAGTATCAAGAGCAGCATCAAGAGCAGCGATGCCAGTAGCAACAGCAGCAGCATCAAGAGCAGCGATGCCAGTAGCAACAGCAGCAGCATCTAGAGCAGCGATGCCAGTAGCAAGAGCAGCATCAAAAGCAGCAGCAGCATCAAGAGCAGCGATGCCAGTAGCAACAGCAGCAGCATCAAAAGCAGCGCTGCCAGTAGCAACAGCAGCAGCATCAAGAGCAGCGCTGCCAGTAGCAAGAGCAACAGCATCAAGAGCAGCGCTGCCAGTAGCAACAGCAGCAAAAGCATCGACGTCAACAACGACAACAACAACTGCAAAAGCAGCGCTGCCAATAACATTAGCAGCAGCGATGCCAATAACAATAGTAGCAGCATCAAAAGCAGCGATGCCAATGCCAACAAAAGCAGCGACATCTGCCAAGGCAGCAAGAGCAACGCCTTCTACCACAACAACAACAACAACAACAAAATCAGCAAGAAAAGCAGCAAAGGCGGCAGCAGCATCTAAAACTGCAGCAAAGGCAGCAGCAGCAGCAACAACTACAACAGCAACAGCAGCAGCAGCAGGAGCAGCAACAACTACAACAGCAGCAGCGCCAGCAGCAGGAGCAGCACCAACAACAACAACAATTGCTATGGCGGCACAGGGCAGCAACGGTTTGTTAGGAAAATCTCCATTAATTTCAATATTATCGCCAGCAGCAAATAATAATAAATCAAGAATATCGAATGTAATCGATAAAAAATCGCGTCTATCGATTGTTATCGATAAATCGAAAACATCGCTAACAAATAATAGTAAAAAATCGCGAACCACTGTCAACAATATTGCAAATATAAATCAAGGAGGAAAACAACAACGTCAACCGCTACGTAAATATCTACCTATCTCGCTCGCACTCTCTCTCTCTCTCTCTCTCTTTCACTAATTATGTCTTTCTCTCTTTCTGTTTCAGGTAAAATCTCTACAGTTAGTACACAAGTCTTACAACATACGAGTCGTGGTCTTAATACATTTGTAAAACATATTATGCCAATACCACCACCACCGCCACCACCACCACCACCATCAACATCATCAACATCATCATCATCATCATCATCATCACCATCATCATCATCACAGCAGGCTGCTGCTGTTGCTGCCGCTGCTGCTGCTGCGGCTGCTGTTGCTGTTACACCACTGGTCGAGTCACAATTCATTTTACGAAGCGCATCACAAATTCCAACATCAACACCAGCAATGCCACAGCCATCATTTGCCACAATACAAAGTACACCACAATCATCGCATATAATGCCAAATGATGCAGCAATATCAACACAAGCGGCTGCACCAGCATTTATCTATGTAAATCAAACACCATCCATGACAACGGCAACATCAGCAACATCGGCAACATCAGCAACACTTGTAGCACAACGTAGAATGTCTGCAACATCTGCACCACTGGCAGCAGCACCACCAATTTTTGAAGTAGTAGTGCCATCAGCAGCAGTACCAACAGCAGTGCGTGCATCTCGTGGATCACGTGCATCACGTGCTGCACGCGCCGCACGTCGTAAATCATCGGCAACAACGGCAGCACTTGCACCATTGGCAATACCACCAATAGCACCAGCAGCACCATCACAATCACCATCACCATTTGCACCATTTGTGGCAAATACACCATATTTTCATATGCCACTACAAGTTGTAGATTTGGCTTTAAATGAAAATAGAAATGCTGCAACTCCAACTGCAACAGATCATAGTCCAGAGTTGCCACCCGATGCCAATGTCAGTGATGATAGCAATAATAACAATATTAACATCAGCAGCAGCAGCAGCAGTAGCAGTAGCCATCAACATATTGCTGCACATGATGATAGTATTAACAACAACAACAACAATAACAACAATGAAAATGAAAATGATGATGAAACAGAATTGGCAACAAATCCGCAAAATTGAATAATGAAAAACAAAAAAAAAAAAAATTCATCAAAAATTTTTATGAAATTCATTTTTTTTCATAGTTACATAAATATATAGTATGCATCATGCTGGGAAACGGAAAAAAAAAACAAAATTAAAGATTTGAATTTTTAATTGATCTATTTATATAACTCTATATGTAGAGCTGAGAGATATACAGAGCAAGTCTGTAAAAAAAAAAACCTAATATTTTTTTTGTCCTTGATTTCACATCAATTTATCTTCAACAAAATTTGCTTTTACTTTTTTTTTAATCATGTCTCATATATATATATATATATATATATATATATATATATTCTTGTTCAGTATCAAAGCTTTGAGTAAAATGAAATAGTTCAGACTTGCAGTTATAAAATTAATCTCCTGAAATGTAACATGAATATTTCTTACTATCTAGAGTTACATATATATTCCCACAAGTCACATCGGAACACTATATGTATTATAGAGCACATAGCAAGGATCGCTTTAAAATTGACTTTTTGTATGAAAAATTAGTTTTTTTTTGTTAAGCTATGCCGCTGAAATTTATAGATTTTTTTCTTTATGAAGCTATCCTGACTCAAACTAATAGAATTTGAATTTAGTAACGTCATACACACCTAATGTAAATTTAATTCAAATCGGATCACTATATCATATAGCTGCCATAGCAAGGATCGCCCGAAAATTAAGTTTTTGTATGAAAAACTTTTTTATTTGTAAAATTATCCGACTGAAACTTTTAGTAATTGAGTTTAGTGACGACTTCTAATTTTGGAAAAATTTTGGTTCAAATCATACAACTATATCATATAGCTCCCATAGCAAGGATCACTCGAAAATTAAGTTTTTGTATGAAAAACTTTTGAACTTATAAAGTTATCCGACTGAAACTTACAGTTATTGAGTTTAGTGGCGTCCTATACAACATATAAAAATTTGGTTGAAATCATACAATCATACATATAGCTGCCATAGCAAGGATCACTCCAAAATTGAGTTTTTGTATGAAAACTTTTTTTGTTCGTGAAGCTATACTGACTCAAACTAATAGAATTTGAATTTAGTAACGTCATACACACCTAATGTAAATTTAATTCAAATCGGATCACTATATCATATAGCTCCCATAGCAAGGATCACTCGAAAATTAAGTTTTTGTATGAAAAACTTTTGAATTTATAAAGTTATCCGACTGAAACTTACAGTTATTGAGTTTAGTGGCGTCCTATACAACATATAAAAATTTGGTTGAAATCATACGACTATAATATATAGCTGCCATAGCAAGGATCACTCCAAAATTGAGTTTTTCTTATATGAAAAACAATTTTATTTATTATAATATCGGAAAGAAACTTATAGCACTTAAGTTTTATAATGTCCAATACAATGCTGTTCAATTTTATTCAAATAGCATAACTATATCATATAGTTAACATATGTTAGATCGTAGGATCGCCCAAGAATCAAGTTTTTCTATACAAAAGTTTTACAGCATTTAGTCAACAATTTATATTTTCGAATTTAATCTTACGTCAACATAAAATTTACTTAAATTTTTATACTAAGTTTTTCTCTGTTGTTCCGATTTCTGTTCTCGACTCTTTTATTTTTTTTTTTATATATATTTTTTGCTGATATTTTTGTTTTTGTTTTTATTTTGTGCGCTGTAATTCATATTCAATTTGTTGACCTTTGTTTGCTCCCAATGCGACCAGTTGGTGTCCATTTCAAAACAAATTAGTTGCCAACTGTCCGAAACAAATGTTGTGGCACAGTTTAAGTCAACAGACCCGTAGACATACAAACACAAACACATAACCCCCTGACGACTGTTTTTCCCTCATTTCCCTTCCCCCTTTTTTCTCACTTAGTCTTTCTATATATAGTATATATAGTATATAGAGAAATAAATATAGCAGCAGAAATCATATCAAAAGCTCAGCATTTCAATCATAATATGAAGCATTTGAGTTCGGGGATTGGATATGAAAGTTGACTATGGAACTCTGGATGGGGTTTACTACATTGGTTAGGCGCTGTCCAATGCACTATAATTTTGATAGGCGAAGAAGGGCGGCGATGGCGGAAGCTTGGGGCATGGTCATGGTATGGCATAGCATGGTTTTGTCCGTTGTCATTCATATGGTTACATACTTATGTCCGGGCATGTGCTGAGCATATTGATTGGTAGCCCAAAACCAGCAGCAGCACAATTTTACTTCCTCGCTCGCTCGCTCGCTTGCTCACTCTCTCTCTCTCTCTCTCTCTCTCTTCTTACACTCTGTTGTCAGTATTTTTTTTCATAACCGTTGTGTTTGTGTATGTTGTACGTGCCTCAAGGGGGCATGCTGCTGTGGCAGCATTGTCCGTTTGTTGCCTGCTTTTCTGCGCATTTTATTTTTATTATTATTTTTTTTGCTTCTCTTTCTTTCTCTCTCTCTGTCTCTGTCTCTCTCTCTTTCTTTTTCTTTTGCTCAACTGTGAGACTTTGACTCTGCTGTTTTTTTTTTTTTTTTTTTTTCGGGGCGACTAGGTCAAGAGGTCATGCACATGTCCGTATCCGTACGCCGGAAAATTTGTCAGTGGGTTGCAAAATGCAGCTGGCAGCTGGCAGCGTCAGCGGCAGAGGCAAAATTCCTTCATGTTGCATGCAAATTTTCATAGCGCACACAGAGAGCGCAAACTTTGTTGCCAATCTTCTCACTCTTCACTTCTCTCTCTCTCTCTCTCTTTCTTTCTCTGTCTCTTTTAGTCTTACTGCTGCTTTCAGTTCATGCTGCAATAGCTTCAAGCATATTTCGCATATTTTGCAATAAAATTTTTATTTTTATATGTACTTGTTTTTCTTGCCATCTCTCTCTCTCTCTCTCTCTCTCTCTCTCACTCACTCTCTGTGCTGTCTGTCTGTCTCTATTTCACTGGCACTGGCAAAATGCACTTCAATGTTCTGTCGTTGCTCTTATTGCTCCTTGTTGTTGTTGCAGCAGGAAACCGGAAGCCAAAGCCGAAGCAAACAGTGAAAAACTCGGAACTTCTTCTAGCAAGTAAGCTAAACCCCACAAAAACCTCCAAACGTTTCTGTAGCCTCAAAATGTACAAGAAAAATTTACAGAAAATAAGAAGAAGAAGACGAAGCACAGCAAAACCTTCGGCAAGCAAAAGAAGAAAAAATAAAAATATTACATATATTTTTTTTCACCTGAATTTTAGAGTGTAAACTAGAAGAGGAGTCGTCTTTGGAAATATTACTTATGTATAAAAATACTTGGTACCGTGCAAAACTTTATTATTATTATTATTATTATATACGTTTTATATATGACATTCTAATAATATGAAAAAGTTTATGTTTTTCTATATAGTAGATCTTAAGATCTAGCGAATTTTATATGCAAGCAAGTTTATTTTTATGATTTTATGAAATTTCAAATTTTGAACAGTCAAGTTTTTTAGCTTTAGGAAATTTATAGAAAATTTATTTATATATATAATAATTTTTACTATATTTTCAAGATCAGCTAACAAAAGAAAATGCTTATCAATTTTTTAATACATCAAAATATTTTTATATGATATTTTATATATATTTTATTTTATATATATTTTATTTTATATATATTTTATTTTATATATATTTTATTTTATATATATTTTATTTTATATATATTTTATTTTATATATATTTTATTTTATTTATATTTTATTTTATATATATTTTATTTTATATATATTTTATTTTATTTATATTTTATTTTATATATATTTTATTTTATATATATTTTATTTTATATATATTTTATTTTATATATATTTTATATATATCTATATGCGGCAAATTTAAAGTCGAAATAAATTTAATATATATATTTAATTTTTAGTATATTTTCAAGAGTGTAAACTTTGCTTATAAAAAAAAAATTCCCAAATATTTAATTATACAAAATAAAGTATTTCCAAAGTCTATATAGTAGTTCTTCAAGTAGTTCCTGTTGTTATTAGAGTTTCAGTTGCTATTAGAGTTTCAGTTGCTGTTGCTGTTTCAGTTGTTGTTGTTCGTGGAGTGAAGTAGGTCATTAGGGGCGTTTTTTTTTTTGGTGTTCACCCACGCCCAGCACTGCGGCTACTTGAATTATTAAATGTTTGTATAGTTCATGCAGATATATAATATATATATATATACATATATACTTCAGATACATATACATATATATATATGCGAAAAATTTCTAACTATGGCAGTTGCAAGTTGCCCCTGTTGCAACTTGGCAAAATGTTGAAAGTTTTACCAACGCACATCATGGCTAAACTCTCGAAGGACTCTTAAATTCACTTTTTTTGTTTGAATTGTTAGCATTTAAAGGCATAGAGTGAGACAAGCTGTAAGAGAGGGGGGCGTGAAAAGGCAAATGGCAACAACAACAACAGAAAAAAAAAAAGGTTAAATTTCAAGTTGAATTTCGTATATTTTATCCGACACATTTGGGCATAAAGTTTTCTTAACTTTTTCTTTTCTTAACACAGCAAAAAATTGGCTAAAAATTAACTTACCTGCAGTCGCAAAAGTAGTGCAAGTGAGATGGCAATATAGGCAAGAAAGAGAAAGAGAGCGACAGATGATTAGTTATTTATTTAAATTAGTTTTTTTTTTTTTTGTGTAGTTTACTTAACTTGGCCAAAAAAAAAATATATAAATATTTTATATAATTAATTAAATTATAAAAATATTTTAGTTTAACGTAAGGCACGACTAGCAGATACTCTATAAAATATTTATTACTAGAGACGTACAGTAAAATTTAAAATTTTATATTAAGCATCAAAACAAATAGAAAAAAAAAATATTTATAAAATAATTTAATTTTATCTGCCCAACTAGCAGATACCCTATAAAATATTTATGACTCGAAAAAACTTAAAGTAAATATTTTGTACATAGAATTATTGAAAATATTTACAAAATATATTAGTTTAACGTAAGGCACGACTAGCAGATACCCTATAAAACTTGAATTACCACAGCCTGAAGTCTCTAGGTAGAAAATTTGATTAGTTAAGCATTAGCATTGTAATCCATATAAAATAAAAAAAAATTGTAAATTTTCATAAGACTGCCTGCTCGACTGGTAGATACTCTGTACTCTGTGATTTTTTTTTTAATAATCTTTAGCTAAATGTTAAGTATAGGCAGCTCTTGCATACAGCTTTTACAGGATATTTGACTAAGTCCTCAAGCTGCTTTTGGCAAAAAAATTTAAAACAATTTTGCATTCAATATCAATTGAAGCTTCGTAGTGTAGCAGAAAGAGATACAGACAGGAGAGAAAGAGAGAGGCAGAGAGAGAAAGAGAGAGAGAGAGAGAGATATAGAGTTCAACATTCAAATACACGTAATAACTAAGCTTAGTGTTTATTCACCTTACTACGCAGAGAATATTCACATTTATGAACATGCTTACTTCATGCCACATGCTACTTGCCACAGTTACCGTCAGTTGCTTCAGTTGCCTTGAAGCTTCTACAATTTCTATGTAAATTGTTTTCATCCAAAAACGCATCGATACACAACTTAAGCTTTACTCTGCTTACCTAACATTTGCCTAATATTGCCAACCCCCCAAAAAGGTTTCCCACACATACATATATAAGCATATTACATATCATATGTGCGGTTAGCTGGTTATGAAGGGGTTTTGGAAGGGCAGAGAAATTGGAAGCATGCTTCAACTTCATATCATTTGAAGTAGTCCAATAAAAAGTAATTGGAGTTTTCATTTAATATAACAAGCAACAGAAAACCAAAACCGAAAAAAATATAAAAAAAAAATGAGAAAAAAAAATATGAGAAAATTCCGAGAAAAAAAAAAATACATATAAAAATATCTAGAGAGAGATGCCGAAAAAAAAAAATGATTTTTTTCCTCTTGAAAAAAAGCTTGAGGGGGAGGGGATGTTCTATAACCCAGTTCGTAGTTTTGCAAGCTTCACTTTCCCCCCTCTTGCTGTGTTTCCTCGTCTAATCATCCGTCGTTCCGTACGTTCGTTTGGTAAAAAAAAAAAAAACTATGCATACAAACGGGGCCAGTGATGCGTCTGTCTTCGCTGTCCATATGTCTGTCTAACCGTCTAACTGGCTGTCTATCTGTCTGTCTGTCTGTCTATCTATCTGTTCACCCGATCCCGTCGTCCCTTTGTGCCCATCCGTCCGTTCAACTGTCTAGGGGTATTCGCTGTGAGTGTGTTGTACAATGTATACACTATGAGAGGAGCATCATCATAGATGTATCCACTCAGTCGTTGTTATTGTTATCCCCACTACTACTGCTGCTCCCCCCCCCTCCTCCCTTTGCCACGTTGTGTTAGCCTCAGATGTTGTTTGGCTCGTTGCTCATAAAACTCACTCAAGTAAAAGTACGAATGGTTTTCGATATGAAATGCATGAAACTGACAGGCAAACATATTGCGCCGCATTTTGTACCACACAGAGTTGCCGCCTCCAAAAGCTTGCCCCCTGCAACTCCTACACACACACACACACACACATATATACATATATAGCGTGTACTATATATATTTCTACTATAACCAGTTGGCCATAGCATAGTATTCTCTATCTCACTCTCGCTGCGTCTGTCGTTTTTTTTTTTTTGATATGCGATATGAGAAGCGTAGCCTGAATGCGGTTTTGCTATCAACCAAACTACAGTAAAAAAAACCCTTCAACTTCTTCTCCAACTCCTACTCCTCCTCCTCCTCCTCCTCCTCCTTCCCCCTCGCTGACTGTAAACTGCGAATGGCGAACTGAGGCTATTTGGCATTGTTGGAAGCTCGTTTTATGAAAAGGATATACACAATATCCATATGCGACACACGAACTTCGCCGTCTCCAACATCCATTTATAGTTTATGCAGCAGATACTCGAAGCTATGCTACCACAGCTACCCTTTGGTCCCCCCCCTGATTCCAGATTCTTCAAAACCATTTCGTTAGCGTATCAAAATGCATATTGTACACTCGACAAGATATACTCGCGACATTTCTCTTTTAATATGCAACTTGGCAACTCAGCATCAGCATCAGCGCAAACGGACTTTTGCAACAGCAGCCAAGCCACGGTGCCACACTGCCTCACAGTGTCTCCAACGAAAAGCCTCTGTTTCAGTTGCATTGTCATTGGGTATATGTTGCATACTGTTACCACTTGGGTGGCTCTCACTCTTCCTCTCACACTCTTCCTCTCTCTTTCTCTCTTGTTCTCGCTCGTTCTCTCTAGGTAAATCCATGTGACAGTCACAGCAAAAATTGTAAATGTTAGAAACTTGCCTTTAACTACTGTCAGAAGGCTGCTACTGCTGCTGCTTATGCTACTGCTACTGCTCCTGCTGCTACTGCTGCTGCTGTTGTTAAGGATTTATTGAAGCTTAGTCTTGCATATTGCGACTAGTTTTTTTTTTTTTTTTTTGACTCAGAGTCTATAATTCCCCAAGTGGTACTACATAGCATTCATAGTGTTAAATCAAGCTAATGTTAAGTACGAAATATTCACAAATTTCTTTTCTTTTTTTTTTTTGCTCCCATGAAGCTCAAGCTTATTTTGTTATGCAAATTTTATACTTTAGGGTGACCATACTATTCAAGTAATTTACTTTCAATTGTGAAATTTATAACAGTGCTTAGGTTTTGTCTTATTCAGCTAGTTACTAGGCTTAGTATATATTAGTTTAGGTAGTATATATTTAGGGTGACCATATTCGTTCTTTTTTTTCTCAATGCTCATATTATGTCTTGTTGTTGGCTTATTGATTTACTGGAAGCTTAACAGGTAATACGTATAGTTTTATAAATTAGAGTGACCATACTTTAGGGTGACCTACGCTTATGTTAATGCTCAGATTATGCCGTATAAATGCTGCTAGTTGTTGGCTTATTGACTTACTGGAAACTTAACAGTTATACGTATATTTTTATAAATTAGAGTGACCATATTTTAGGGTGACCTAAGCATATGTTAATACTCATATTATGCCTAATTGTTGGCTTATTGACTTACTGGATGCTTAACAGGTAATGCGTATATTTTTATAAATTAGGGTGACCATACCTTTAAGATGACCTTACAAAAAGCATAATTCTATTTCAATATATTAATGTTTTTAAGAATATTGCTGATTCTCAGTGGATAAAATTTGTAAATATAAATTAGGGTGACCATGACATATCAGGTAAAAACTTAAGCTTAGTAGCATATATTATAATAAACCTAAAAGACAGAAAATATATACATAATTTATATAGAAATATGTAACAAATAAATCTTAAATAGACATTTATATAATTAGAGTGACCATACTGTCAGTAAAAACTTAATAATACAGTATTAAATACTTAAACAAAAGTAATTAATTATTAACAGTATATTATTATTATTAGTAGCAGTAGTAATAATATTATTATCGCTTATCGTTTATCGATAAAAAAAAATATATATATATATATATATATATATATATATTTATATAATTTACCTGCTGGAATGATTTGGCTCATGGGCAAATGGTTCAGCATAAATATTACGCACTGGTGGCACACGTCGTGGTAATGGTGGCGGCACCGGATTATAACCATCCATAATTGTATCACAATCGGAATACTTTATCGATTTCATAGTCATTTTGGTATTAACTTTAGCTTTTGATTTATCGAAAATGTTGCAACTGATGTTTGACTGTTTGTCAATGTTTATATTCTATTTATAATTCTCTCTCTCTCTTTTGATCTGCTAAATTTTATATATATATCTCGTTCTCTATGTGTGAGCAGAGAAGAGAGTGAGAGAGAGACAAACAGACAGACAGTATTAACTATAAAAATTACATGTATTTTATATGCAATTTTTTTTTTTATTTTAATTTTAATTTTTTTTCTTCTTGTTTTTTGTTTGTTTTGTTTTTTTTTCCTGTTTCAATTTTTTTTTTTTATTTTAATTTATTTGCATTTGCAATTGGCATTAAATATTTATTTACTTTGTGTGTGTGTGTTTTTTTTTTATTTATTTTTATTTTATTTTATTTTTATTTTATTTTTTTTTGGTTCTTCGCACTTTTTGTTGCTTGTTTTTGTTTTTAATTATTATTAATTATTATTGGCCACGTTGCAATGTTGCACGTTTGCATTTCATTAATCGCTGTGTTGCAAGTCCTGCAAATTATGCGTTATCAGTTCTTCAGTTGCTGTTGTTGTTGTTGTTGTTGCCCCAATGCTGTTGCTCCTGCTCCAATTTGGCCAATGGGCGGTAGGCGTTGCTGGCCCTTGGTTGCATGTGGGGTGGTGGCATCGCTGCCGCCAACAGCGCTTTTAATTGAATGCAAATATTCATTCACCTTGCCACACTTGCAACAATCACACACACACACTCTCGAACAGATATTCACTGTACACACACACACAGACAGACACACGTTCTTCCTTTGCAATCTCTTGCTTTCCTTTGTTCTCCCTTTCGTTCACTTGCAAATTTTTTGTTGCACTTTGCTTTACATATTTTTGTTTTTTTTTTTTTTATTTATTTTTTATTTAGCGGCAACTAAGTGCATTGCAACTATAATAAAAAAAAATATATATATATATTTTTTTTATTCGTTCGTTACAAATTTCGTTTCGTCGACTGTGAAATAAAAGAAAGAATGAAAAGAATTTAATTTAAATTAGTTAAATGCGCAGATCTGGCAAACTTGTGATCAAATTTCCTTTACGTGTGTTTTTCTTTCTTTACGTTTTTTTTTTCGTTAGTTTTCCTTTATGTTAGTTGTTCAATTGATTTTGATTTTTTTTTTTTTGAAATTCTTATTTAGTAAATTTACAATTTTTTATTATATTTTTTTTTTTATTTCTTATTAATGTTTATTAAAATTGTTTTATATTTTTTTATTATACCTTTTTTTTATTTATTATACTTTTTTTTTAATAAATTAATTTTTTTTTTTAATTAATTATTTTTTTTAATTTCTTATTATTATTTATTAAAATTATTTTATAAATATTATTTTTTATTTTTTGGTTTTATTATTTTTTATATTTTTAATTTTTTTTTTAAATTCTAATATTTTTGTTTTATTTTTTTATTTTTAAATAAATTTTTTTTTTCAAATATTTTTTTTTTATTTTTTGAAATATTTTTCATTTTTTTTTTTTTTAATTCTAATATTTTTGCTTTATTTTATTTTTTATTTTTAGGTAAAATTTTTTTTTTCAAATATTTTTTTTTTATTTTTTCAAATATTTTTAATTTTTTTTTTTTTTTTAATTCTAATATTTTTGTTTTATTTTTAGATAATATTTATATTTTTCTCAAATATTTTTTTTTATTTTGTGAAATATTCTTACATATTTTTTATTGCTTTTTTGTTTATTTTTTATTTATTATTATTTTTTTTATATATATTTTTATTTTTTATAATTTTAATCTTTATATTTTAGTTTTATTTTTTATTTCCAAATACTATTTTTTTTTATATAATTTTTTTATTTTCATATATTATTTTTATATTTTATTTTATTATTTTTATATTATTTTTTTTATATTAATTAATTTATTTTTTTTTTATATTATTTTATTTATTTTTTTTTATATATTATTTTATTTATTTTTGTTTTATATATTATTTTATTTATTTTTTTTTTATATTATTTTATTTAATTTTTTATATTATTTTTCTTCCTATTTTTTTTTTGGCAATATTTGCAATGCATTACAATTGATTTTTATTAGCCAAATCTAAACGTTTTTTAGCCAAAAGAAAGAAATAAGAAAAAAAAACAGCAACTGTTACTGTATCCGACAAATTGTAAAGCATTTTCATACAAAAATATTTGTTACACTTTGCTCTGTTGCCTCAATTGGCTGGCACTGCCACAGACACACACTCAATCTCAGTGCCAGCCTCAGTCTCAGCCTCAGTCACAGCCTCAGCCTCAGCCTCAGCCTCAGTTACAGTCAATGCATTGCGCATTGCTGCCTATTTGCTGAGCATATCAATAGCTATATCTTTAGCTATAAAGCTAGCTGGTATATAAAGCTAGTATCAGTATCTCAGTATCGTTTGTATCTCTCTAATCACAAAATCCCACCCATGATGTACAACAACAACAACAACAACAAGAACAACAATACAAATATTCAAAGTCATCGTGTAATATTGAAAAAGCAAGAGAAAAAAAATAGAAGCGAGCTGAGCTGCAAACACAATACAAAACAAGAGCAGCGCACACAATGTATCTGTAGAAGCTGTAAAAGGCATCGACAGGCAGAGCCAGAGAGGCAGAGAGGCAGAGAGGCGTGGCAAGTGTGTGGCAAACGAACAAACGGCAGCCAAAAATGCCAAACAATTTCAAATGTAATCCGTTATTGTGGTCGAAAATAAAAAAAATAAGCAGAAGAAGAAGAAGCAAAAAGTACTCTATGCCACACTCTGTGTATTGGGATAATGTGGCATATCTTGAGGATTTTCATTTCAAATTAAATTTATGATATGGCAGAAAACAGAAAACGAAGACGAACAAAAAAAAAAAAAAAAATTGAATTAGAAAACATGAGGCATATGAAGCGACACCTCAAATGAACCGCAAGGCAAGGCAAGATAATTGTAAGAGTAAAAGAGAAAGAGAGAGAGAGCGAGAAAGAGAAAGAGAGAGATAGATTGGCAATCGTCATTTTGAATGTAGCAAATGCTTTTGCAACTAATTTTCCATTAATCAAACCGCAAAATAGAAATTGAAATGCGTTAAAGTAGAAGAAGAAGTAGAAGTAGGAGAAGAAGAAGTAGAAGTAGAAGAAGGTGTTCAACTGTATAACAGCATGATGCCAGAGCATTGTGAAGTTGAAGGTGCTGAAGGCGTGGCATATTAATTAACACAAAAACACTTGCCACAATGAGCTTGCACATTATTTTGGCGGCAAAATCGAAAACTTCTTGCCACACAATTTTTGTGTATCGATAGCAAAGAGACAGAGAAAAAAAAAACAACAAAAAAAAATTAAGATACATTTGTATCTTTCGCTCAGCGTGTCGCTTCATCAGCAAAACTGAAACTTCAAGCTTCATCATCATCAACATCATCAACAACATCAACGGCGACTAATGAAACATTTGCTCATAAATGAAAATAATTTCACGTTCATTAAAAGCGACAAGCAACAACAACAACTGTAGCTCAAAACAAATAAAAAGAAGCAGAAAAAAAAAATAAAAAAAATGTTGAAAATATTTTCAACACGCAAAAGAAATGTATAAAAAAAATTATTTTTGTTGTTGTTATTGTTTTTTTTTTTATATATATAAACAAAATGTTCAGTGTCTGGTAATCATATATGTAATTAACCGTCTCTGTTTATCTCCCTGTCTCTCTCACTCTCTCTCTCTCTTTTGCACGCAACGCAAAAAAAAAAAAAGTTTATTATGAAATTATGACAAGTGTTGAAAGGAATTACATGAATTTGAGTTCAACATTTTTCGCCATTCAATGTTTCAACGTTTTTTTTTTCTTTTTCATTCTCTTTCTCTCCCTCTCTCTCTTTCTCTCTCTCTTACACACTTTTTTGTTTTTTTGACAGCCAATTAATAATCGAAACAAGTTTCATTGCGCATAACATTAATAAAAAAAAAATAATAAATAATTCTTTGCAATTATTTTCAGCATTATTTTATTATTGTTATGTAATTATTATATTATGAAAAATAAATTTTAAGCATTTTACGCTTTTAATTGTAATATTCTAGCACTGGTCATTGGCATAGTTATAGCTGTGAACCGGTTCAGCATTACAATATATATAAATTTACTATCTATGCTTATTAATTCCTGTCTTTACTTTGCTGAATTAAAAATTTCAAAAATATTTGGAATTTTTTTTTGTGTGATTATCATAATTTCATATGCTATTGAACCGGTTCAGGCTGCTAAAAATATTTTTAGAAAATTTTAACAACTCAAAATTTAAACAGCATTTGCTTTATCTTATCATTTGCTCGCTGTAAATATTTTTTATAAATTTTCTAGCACTGTTATTGGCATAGTTATAGCAGTGAACCACTTTTAGTGAACCGGTTCAGCATACAATATATGTAAATTTACAGTGTATGCTTAACTTTGCTGAATTAAAATTTTTAAAAATTTTAAAAATTTTTGTATTTCTTTTTTTTGTATGATTATCATAATTTCATATGCTCTTGAACCGGTTCAGGCTGCTAAAAATATTTTATAAAATTTCAACAACTCAAAATTCAAACAGCATTTGCTTTATCTTATCGTTTAATCGCTGAAATAATTTTTTATAAATTTTCTAGGTTTTTTATTGTCATAGTTATAGCAGTGAACCACTTTTAGTGAACCGGTTCAGCATACAATATATATAAATTTACAATGTATGCTTATTAATTCTTGTCTTAATTTTGCTGAATTACAAATTTCCAAAATTTTTTTTTTTTTGTATGATTATCATAATTTCATATACTCTTGAACCGGTTCAGGCTGCTAAAAATATTTTATAAAATTTCAACAACTCAAAATTTAAACAGCATTTGCTTTATCTTATCATTTAATCGCTAAAATAATTATTAATAAATTTTTTAGCACTGTTATTGGCATAGTTATAGCAGTGAACCACTTTTAGTGAACCGGTTCGGCATACAATTTATATAAATTGTTATTCAATGTATACTTATTAATTCTTGTCTTAACTAGTCTGATTTTAAGTTACGATTTAGCTTTTCTATTACTTTATTAATAATTGATGCTATATGCTCTTGAACCGGTTCAGGTTCTGCCTAATAACTTTTAATTTATCAGCTTAAGATCTTATCGGCTTTATCATTGTACTACATTTAATCGTTATAATTAATGTTGCAATTCTCTAGCACTGTTCTGTGTGTAGTTATAGCAATGAACCATACTGTGAACCGGTTCACATTTAACATAATTTTCATGACTTGCTTATTAGTTATCTTGTCTTAAATTCTTAGCATTTAAATGACGATTTGATATTTTGAATATATATATAACTTGATTTTAAGGCAGATTATCATGCTCTTGAACCGGTTCAGGCTGCTAAAAAATCTTTTTATAAAATTTATCAATTTAAGATTCAAGACGGCAGCTGCTGTAATAATTTTTTTTTTTTTTTATAAATTTTCTAGCACTATTAACTGCATAGTTATAGCAATGAACCATTTTGTGAACCGGTTCAATGTTAATAAAGAAAAAAAAATGTATAATTAATAGATGTCATGAGTTGTAGCATTAAATGCTTTAATTTACTTTTCATTTATGACATGATTAAGCGAATTATCATCATCATCATCATTTCATACACTCTTGAACCGGTTCAGGCTGCCTAATAACATTCAATTTATCAAGTTGGTAAAAAATAAAAAAAGGAAACATTTCTTTTCTTCTTTATCTTTACTGACTGCATGTAAAAAGAACAACAAAAACAAAATTTTCTAGCACTGTTATCTGTTTAGTTAAGTGACTGAACCGCTTTTGTGAACCGGTTCGCAAAGTAGCTTTGAATAGATATTGTTTGTTATTTATTGTTGTTGTTGTTGTTTGTTATTAAGTTAGTTTTATTTTACTTGTCGCTAGAAGATTTTAGCATAGCTAAATGTAAATTCATTCACAATTTTTTTTGTTGAACCGGTTCAAGAAATTGAAGTTTGCTTTTTATACTTTGATTTTTTTTTTAAACTTTTACTTTCATTATCTAGAATTATATTTTCGATTATTTAAGATATAGATATATATATATATATATATATATATATATATATATATAATATCTATATTTCTCTTCCCTCTCTCTGTCTCTCTCTCTCTCTCTCATGCTTCTGCTTCTTATGGCAATGTTTTTTTTCCTGTGCGGCTTTTTTTATTTTTATTTTTTTTTTATTCTGTTTTTTTTTTTTATTTTTATTTTTATTTTTTTTTTTATTTTTTTTTATTTTTTTTTTTATTTTTTTTATTCTGTTTTTTATTTATTTATTTATTTATTTTTTTTTTTTTGCATCAGCTTAGTTCAAGATTTAGTGGCAACAAACACGAAACGTTGTCTTTGGCCTTAACGTTGGGCTAAGCCAACGTTTCTTGCTCTTCAGCAACAACTTGACTTGGCCGCAAAAAAACTTGGTCGCAGCAACTTTGCCCACTACTGTCTCTCTCTCTTTCTCTTTCTCTCTTTATAAGGCGTTCATTTAGCATTCTTATGCACGAATCTGCCAGTTGGCAGTTCCCTTTTGCTGTCGCCTGTTGCAAGTTGCTAGTTGCAACATTAATCTCTGCCTTGCTTCTTTGGGAGCTAAAAAACAGTTCGCTGCACTCACTGTGCGCGCGGCTGCAGCAAAACCGTCACAGCAAAACCTACGCAAAAAATGCAGCGCGAAAAAAAGGCGCATACACCATGAAGCAGCAGCGATTCTTTCTTTCTCTCTCTCTCGGCATGCGGCATGCAGCATGTGGCGGCGCATTGCAACGGATTAGCTGTAGCTCTTTGGCAATTGATGCTATGCTGGGAAATTGAGAAGCTGCGAACCTGCAAAGCTTTGGAAACTGTAGTTGCAACTCTTGGCTGCTCCTTAAAAAATTTTTCGTTTCATTTTTTTTTGTTTTTTGTTTTTGTTTTTGTAGTGCGAATCATGTTGACGCCCCCCACAACGCCTCCAACGCCTAACGCCTTCAAATCTCAACAACTAAAGCAATGAGAAAAAATATATGCTCGACTATAAAATACCCTCCCTTTGCCAAGTTGCAATTGAAATTGTTGAGCAGTTTCTTTCTGCCTGCCACGTCCATTATTTAATGCTTGTTATACAATGTTTATACCCGCTATAATTTTCTTGTTTACTGAGTATCCAATGGCTAAAGAAACCACGGTCAAATAATGCAACCAAACAAGTTCAAATCAGGTTTTTTTTTTTTTTTTTTTAATACATATATAAATATTTCCTTGCTGTCTGTCTGCTTGTCTTCATCATCATCATCTTCTTCTTTTTCTTCTACTCTTTTTTTTTTTTTTGTTACTCTCAAGATTACCTTCATCTTTGCCTTCTACTTGCCTTTCTTTTTCCTACCTGCCTTCTACTTCTCCATCCACTTCTCCATTCACTTCTACAACTCCTTCTCCAACTCCTTCTGTAACTCCTTCTCCAACTTCTTCTTCAACTCCTTCTCCAACTGCTTCTCCAACTCCTTCTGTAACTCCTTCTCCCACTCCTTCTCTAACTCCTTCTCCAACTCCTTCTATAACTCCTTCTCCAACTCCTTCTCTAACTACTTCTCCAACTCCTTCTCCAACTCTTTCTCCCACTCCTTCTCTAACTCCTTCTCCCACTCCTTCTCTAACTCCTTCTCCAACTCCTTCTACAACTCCTTCTCCAACTCCTTCTCCAATTCCAAATTCTCCTCCAACTTCTTATCCTACTGCTGCTGTCTTTGCTTTCTACCTTTCGCCTCTTGCCACTTGCCACTTGCCTCTAGCCTTTTGCCCCTGTCTTTTGCCTCTTGACTTTACCTGTTGCCTGTTACCCTTTGCCTCAGTCTGCTGCCTGTTACCTCTTGTCTTTAGCCTTTTACCGCATCCTATGCTAGCTACAGCCTCTTGTCTCTTGACTCTACCTATGGCCGCTTGCCGCTTGCCGCTTACCGCTTACCGCTTGCTTCATCCTTTGGCAGTTGCCTTTTTCACTGTTGTTGCCTCTGCTTCTTTGCCTGCTTGTTGCAAGTGCTATGCCTGCACAAATCGCCGCTAATTTCTTTTAAATTGTCACCACAAAAAAAAAAAAATGCAATTAAAATTGATTTGTAATTTTTTTTCACTCTTCATTTCCGTAAAACAATTAAAAAGCAAATAATAATATTTTGTGATTATTTATAAATAAATCGAAGAGAGGAGAGAGAAGTGAGAGAGAAAAAGGGATAAGAAAAGTAACACAACAATTTTTGTTGCCGCACACACACACACACACACACACAGAGAGAGACACACAGAGAGACATTTGCCACAAATGTCAAAAATAATCATCATGAGCAACACGACATTTCATTTGACAACATAAGCGGGTCTAACCTGCTCCGCCCCCCCCCCCTGCCCCCACCATGCCGCGCCTATGTTACACAAGCAAAGGGTTACCCACCAAAAAAAAAAAAAAACATTTTTATGTGTGGATTTTATTTCTTGAGCGTCTGCTTGTTATTGCCTTCAGGGCGTGGTTTACGCATGAGAAATAAGGCGTGGGGCAGCAGCAGATGATGGGGGAGGAGAGATGCTGAGGTTATGCAGCTTATGCTTGAACATTTTTCCGAAAAAAAAAAAAACAAAAATGTTTTCAGTTTTTATGAGTGGGAAGTGCGTGCCACAGCAGTTTGACTGTCTTGCTGCTGCCTGCCACAGTTCTTGCTACTTTTGTAGGGAGAGGGGACACACACTTACACACAGAGAGAAGAATATCTTGCAGCTTGTGGCTCGCATCTCTTGCAGCACTCTTGCAGTTCATATAAAATATGTTTTTCCAATTAGCGTTTATTTGGTTTTTCATTTTCTGTTTTATGTTTGCCAGATAAACAACAACAACAACAACAACAACAACAATTAAACACAGCAGCAGCAGCAGCAACAGCCACAAGAGTTGCCCCAGCTCCCTGCCATACAACATACCACAAGTTGCCAGGCCTCAAATGCCACGACACAATTGTGAACTGTTTCCATTGAAAGTGTCATAGAGTGTTGTTCAAAAGCAGCAGTTAAAGACTTGAGAGAGAGAGAGAGAGAGAGGGCAGTGGCAGAGACAGAGACAGCGGGGTAAGGTAGCACAAATGCAGCTGCATTGATTTTCATAGCCAAGCTAATTGATGGCATTTGAAATAGTCTAGTGGAAAAAAAAATAAATAAATAAATCTGGTAAATAGTAGCGGGAGTTTTAACTTGTTCTTGAAATGTTTGCATAAATGTGAACAATTGTATGTGTTATCGAAATTATCGATAGCATGTTAAAAGTTTTAATAATAGATAAACACAAGTGTGCTAAATGTGTATAATCAGTATATAATGTTACTTAGATTATCGATAAAAAATTAATCAATAAATGTTATCGATAAAAATTAATCGATAATTATTGAGGACAAAAATCAATCAATCAATGTATAATGTTACTTAAATTATCGATAAAAATTAATCGGTAAATATTATCGATAAAAAATTAATCGATAATTGTCATCGATAAAAATTAATCGATAAAAATTAACGACAAAAATGCAATCAATCAATGTATAGAGCGTGTTTTAGCGTGTTAAGCTAAACATATTATCCATACATGTTTATCGATAAATGTTATCGATAGCACAAAAACAATCAATATAACTACAATGCATATGCAGCTTAACAGAATTTAAGAATATGCTAAGTTGAGTGTGTAATTTTCATCGACTTATCGATGTATATATTTATCGATAAATGTTATCGATAGCACAAAAACAATCAATAGAACTACAATGCATATGCAGCTTAACAGAAGTTGATGAATTTTGGAAGGATGTGTAATTTTCGTCAACTTATCGATATATGTATATATGTTTATCGATAAATGTTATCGATGTAAACATTATCAATGTGCCAGCCATGTATATATATATATATATATATATATATATATATTAAAGACAATATATAATTTCGAAACTGCAAAAATAATGTTATCGATAATGCGCTTATCGATTAAATTAAAAAAAATTCTATTTATCGATAATTTAATTTTTTTTTATTTAATAAACTAATATTATTTATGCCTTGCATATTTAGCATATTTATATACATATGTAGCAAATAGTTATCAATAATGTTATCGATAATATTTATCGAGTAAATTTTATTAATATAATATTACCAGAAAATTTGTACTACACAACAAGAAGAAAAACGTCATTCAATTGCAACTTTTGTTATGAATCAAATGCAGCGAATAAATTGCACGAAACAACAAAGGAAGAAGATGAAGCTGAGGATGATGATGATGATGATGATGATGATGATGATGATGATGAAGCAGAATAAAAATTGATATCTTAAGCGATAACAATCAGTTAGCTGAATGCATCGGCGGCAATAGTGAATGCAACAGATCTACAGATATATATATATATATATGCATGCATATATCTATAGAAGGGGGGATCATTACAAGTATGTTGCCTGTCTTCTACCTCTCTCTCTCTCTCTCTCCCTAGCTATTGGCACTCTCGGAAACTTCACATAAATTAACGCCCCTGTCATATGCAAGCGCATTTCAAGGTCTTGCCACAGCGGAAAGATAAACAACCTTAGTCAATGACTTACAAAAAGAGTAAAGGGGACAACGACGATGACGATGATGATGATGATAATGATGATGATGATGATGTTGATGATGATGATGATGTTGATGAGGCAGTAGTAGCAAAGCGCCTGCGGCTCTTGCAACAACAGTGGCAATGGCAGTGGCAGTGGCAGTCACAGGGAGAAGTAGTAGTAGTAGAGAGAGAGAGAGAGAGAGAGGGAAAGACATAAGTATAACCGCAAGCAACTGCACGCACGCGTGTTCAGCATTGCAATGATGTAGTGTATAATGTGAAATCTGGAATTGGAATCAAGTGCGGGTTGCATGTTGTTGTTGTTGTTGTTGCAACATTCGCTTTTTTTTTGTTGTTGTTTAAATATTTTGCGTGCCACGAGATTTATGCGACCTTTATTATTGTTATTGTTATTGTTGTTGTTATTGCTGTTTCTACATTCTCTTTTTTTTTTGCGCCCTTTTTTTTTTTCTTTGTCTACAGCAAAAGAATCTGCAAAGTATTTTTGATGCCTTGCACTTGGATTCAGCTTATGCATCGCCGCTTGGCATTTATTTGTCTTGAAAGTTTTATTGCTTTTAAATTTATGACTATTTTTTTGCAGCATGTTCTCTCATTGCCACGCTCGCTCACTCATTCGCCTTCTCACTCACTCATTCGCCTGCTTTTGGTTTTTCCTTGTCTGTTTTGCGATCAACACGCCAAGATCGTTGTGCGCACATGTCACTGGAAAAACTGTTCACACCTCCAAAATTATGCAGCTAACGAATGAGCAACGGAATGAAAGAAAGAGAAAGAGAGAGAAAGAGCAAGGGAATGGCAGGCAGCTGTAGTCACAGCTGAACATATGTTAAAGTTGATTTGACTGTTGATTGACTGCAGCTAAGATTCGAATGGAAATTTCAATTCCCGCAACAAAAATCTCAATTCTCTTTTTTTTTTTTTTTTTTTTGTTATTCTTCCCCTTTTACTATTTGTTCTTCTACAACTGCTTCTTGTTTTTCCCCCTACCCAATTTCTTGAGACCGTGGGCTGTCTTTCATAATTTAGTAGACTTTTATGCATTAGCCAAACACTTTTAGCCATCACTTTGCATTAGATCGCAACTAAAATTGAAATCATTTTTTTTTTTTTTTTTGAAAAGATTTCTTTGCGCTGATTTTTTTTTTTGTTTTCTTTATTATTTTATTGCGTCATAAATTTTAAAATTCTTATGTATTCCTTTGATTTTTTTAATGTGTTTTTAAAATTTAACGGCAATTTTCTAATTTTCCATAAAACGTTTGTCGACTTGTTTTTTTTTTTTTAGTTTATGTTTTGCTTTAATGAATTAATAGCTAATAGTTTTGTAAATTTTAAATTTAATTTACAAATTTAATTTTTTATTATTATTACAATTTGTATTTGTATTTGAATTTGAATTATATATATATATATATATTTTATAATATTTTATTAATTTATTTTTTTCCTATTATTAATTTTTATTATTTCTTTTTGTTTATATAATTTTTTTATTTTTAAATTATATTTTTATTATTTCTTATTTTTATATAATTTTTTTTATTTTTTAATTATATTTTTATTATTTATTTTATTTTTTAATTATACTTATATTATTTATTTTTATTATTTATATTTATTATTTATATTTATTATTTATTTTTATTATTTATATATATTATTTTTTTATATTGTTATTTTTATTTTATTTTTTTTATTTTTATTATATTATATTATATTATTTTTTAATATTTATTATTTTTTTTTTTGTATTTTATTTTTTATTTTTATTTTGTATTTAATTATTTAGATTTATTATTGTTATTATTTTTTTTTTAAATAATTTTTTTAGAATTTTAAAATTATTTTTTGTATTTCATTTTTTATTTTTATTTTTTTTTTTTGTAATTATTTACATTTATTATTTATTTTTTTATATTTTTTTTTAGTATTTTAAAATTATTTTTTGTATTTTATTTTTTATTATTTTTTTTTTATTATTTATATTGTTTTCTTTTTATTTATTTCTAATTTTTTTTTATTATTTATTTGTTTTTTTTTTTTAATCTAATTTTTTTTACTTATTTATTTTACTTATTATTATTATTATTTTTTTTTTTATTCAGAGGCAACATTTTCAATATTTTTTTTAAGAGAATTTAAGCCGCTTTAAGCTCTTGACTAATGAATTTTCTCAGCTTTGTCCAAATTGAAATATGAATATAGAGAAAATATATAATTTTAATCATTTTCTTTTGACTTGAAAAACATGACAACAACAACAGCAACAACAACAACAACAACAACAGCAGCAGCAACAACAATAACAACTTTGAAAGCGTTTAATACGCTTGAAAGCACAAGAACAAAAAATAACAGCAACAACAACAACAACAAGCAACAAATTATAAAGAAAAAGATGTGAAAATTTTGCAGTTGAAAAACTTGATGAAACATTTTTCAGCTCTCTTTCTCTCTCTCACTCTCTCTGTGTCTCTTTGAGCTACTCGCACTCTCTCGCTCTTATTGTCGTCTGTCGCTTGAAAAGTCGCATAAGTTAACATTTTGTGGTTGTCTTAAGCGCAGGTTGATAACTTATCACAGAGACAGAGACAGAGACACAACACACAGAGACACAGATAGAGTAGAGCGCGTTTAATATGAGAATCTTCTAAGCAGCATGCGAAAAAGAATTTAACGGTTGCTTACAAAGGGCACCGCCCGCAGTTATAAGATATTTTTGGCTGCCAAAAACTTGTGATGGAACGATGAAGAAGACATTTCTCTCTCTCTCTCTCTCTCTCTCTCTGTCACAACTCACATCAGCTCTTTGCTCTTCTATGAGATTAAAATCTTTGAAGGCATTTCATAAATATGAAAAATGGTGACTACTAACTAAAAATAACAACAACAACAACAACAACAACAAAGAGCAAAAACAAAACTTGATAAGCACAAGACAAAGATGTTTACTTCAAGAGCATAAAAGTTGAAGGCAAGGGAAACGGCTGGTGGGATGGTGGGGTAGCAGCAGTTTCCTTTACATGGGGGTTGAAGTTGAAATGTTAATATTTATTGAAAACATAAAACTTTAAGGGCAGACAAAAAACGTAACTGATGAAGAAGAAGAAGATGCTGATGCTGAAGACGATGTAGCAGTAGATAAACATGTATGTGAGAGTAAGAGAGAGAGAGAGAGAGAGAGAGAGAGAGTGATATTGCGTTAGAGTGAGTAAGTGCAAATATTGTATAAAAGTTGTTTGACTTAAGTTGCTTTTTATGTTTTATGTTTACAAATTTTTTGCTGCTTATTGTTGTTCTTTTTCATCATCATGTTGTTGTTGTTGTTGTTCTACTTTTTTTTTTTTTTTTTTTTTGCTACTTCTACTTCTTGCTGTTTGTTTGTTATTTGTTTATTTTTAGCTTTGAGCGGCAATTTATTTAAATTTTGTTTTAGTTTCTGTATTTTAATTAATTAATTAATTTCATTAATTAATTTATTTATTTATTTTTTTTTTTGTTCTTTACATTAATTACTTTTTTATTAGTTTGCAAATTATTATAATTTTTTTATATTGAAAGTATTTAAAAATTTATTATTCATTTTATTTTTAAATATTTTACTCATTTTGTATATTATATTTATTTACTTTTTTTCATAGTATTTAAGCTTTATGTTGTTTTCAAATATTATTTAATTCATTTTTAATGTAGCATCATTTTTTTGTTTTTATAATATTTATATTTATTTTCATTTCTAATAAAATATTTTATATAATTTTTTTTTTTATAATATTTATATTTATATTAATTTATAATAAAATATTTTAATATTATTTTCATAATATTTTTATAAGCTTTATGTAATTTTTAAATATTATTAAATTCATTTTTTTATTTAATATATATATATATATTTTTTTTTTTGTAATATTTATGTTAATTTATAATAAAATATTTTAATATTATTTTCATAAGCTTTATGAAATTATTAAATATTATTAAATTCATTTTTTAATTTAATATAATTTTTTTTTCATATTTATTTTCATATTAAATTATAATAAAATATTTTAATATTATTTTCATAATATTTTTATAAGCTTTATGAAATTTTTAAATATTATTTAATTAATTTTTTAGTATAATATAATTTTTTTATAATATTTATATTAATTTATAATAAAATATTTTAATATTATTTTAAAAATATTTTTATAAGCTTTATGTAATTTTTAAATATTATTAAATTCATTTTTTAATTTAATATAATTTTTTTTTGTAATATTTATATTTATATTAATTTTTAATAAAATATTTTAATATTATTTTCAAAATATTTTTATAAGCTTTATGTAATTTTTAAATATTATTAAATTAATTTCTTAATTTAATATACTTTTTTTTTAATATTTATTTTTATATTAATTTTTAATAAAATATTTCAATATTTTAATTTTTATATATTAAATTTTTTTATGTATTATTTTTTTTCTTTTTTATTCAATTTGATTTGTTTTTTTACTTCAAATTAATATATTTAATTTTTCTGATTTCTTTTTAGATTTTTTTTTCTTTGTATTTTTATTACAAGACAACAAAGCAAAAAGTTGAATATTAGAAGAAGAAGAAGAAGTCGAAGAAAAAAAGTACACAAAGTGCATATAATAAAATAAGTAAAGCTCAAACAGAAGCAGCATAACATACACACACAGACACACACACACACACACACACAGAGAGAGGCAAACACATATACAACACAAAAGAGCAATTTGTTATTTAATGAAACTGAAAATGAAATAAGTCGACAAAAGCTGCAAGGAATTTTGTGCGAGGGCCAAAAAAAAAAACACACACACACAGAGCGAGAGAGAGAGGAACATATATAGTTAAAGAAGACTGTAAGTAAAGATACGTAGACGTAAGATACACAGATGCAAAAGATACAAATACTTGTAGCAGAAAACTGACAGTAGCTAAAGCAGCAACAGCAACAGCAGCAAGATGAAAGCATTAACACAGCGCATGCTAATAGCATATGCACACACACACACAGAGAGAGAGAGAAAGAGAGACATACAGCTATACGTTGTGGATCCTAGTAACATCTCATATATACATATATCTCATATATTAACATCGCGTTCAAAGAACTCGCAACTCATAGCAGCTCAGCAGCAGCAGCAGCAGCAGCAGTAGCAGTAGCAGTTGCTCAACGCTCGCATTTCGTGCCTTTGATTGCTATCAGAGCGACAACAACAATAACGCAAAAAAAAAAAATAAAGCTCGTAAAAAATCCAGCAAAACAACAACAAAAACAGCAACAGCAGCAACCATCAGTGCTTCCCAACAAAATTTGTGTCTTTGACATTAAACAAAACAGCACAAAAAAAAACAAAAAAAAAAAAAAAAAAAACGAGAAAGAAAGCAAAAGTTTGGCAACGACATGCCGCAAATTTTATACACTTTGCAAGCTGCAACAAAAAAAATAAAATTTTTGGATTTTTCACAAATCATTCCTATGGCAGCTATATGTTATAGTACTCGAATTTGTATGAAATTGATAGGAGACATTCAAGTCATCACTAAATTCAAATCATCTAAGTTTCAGCCGCATAACTTGACAAACAAAAAAGTTTTTCATACAAAAACTTAAATTTCAACCGATAGTTCCTATGGCAGCTATATGATATAGTTGTGCGATTTGAATAAAATTTGACTAAAAGGTATAAATCACGACTAAACTTAGATTCTGTAAATTTCCGACACATAACTTGACAAACAAAAAAGTTTTTCATAGGAAAACTTCAATTTCAACCGATAGTTCCTATGGCAGCTATATGTTATAGTTGTGCGATTCTAATAAAATTTAGCGAAAAGGTATAAATCACGACTAAACTTAGATTCTGTAAATTTCCGGCGCATAACTTGACAAACAGAAAAGTTTTTCATAGAAATACTTCGATTAGGACCGATAGTTCCTATGGCAGCTATATGCTATAGTACTCGGATTTGTATGAAATTCATAGGAGATGTCCAAATCATCACTAAATTCAAATCATCTAAGTTTCAGCCGCATAACTTGACAAACAAAAAAGTTTTTCATACAAAAACTTAAATTTCAACCGATAGTTCCTATGGCAGCTATATGTTATAGTTGTGCGATTTGCAACAAATTTGGCAGACAAGTCAAAGTTGTCTTTTATAATCAAATTCTTAAAGTTTCACTTGTATAGCTTAAGAAACATAAAAGTTGTTCATATAAAACGACACATCGGTTCATGCTGTTCATGAATATATATATATATATACTATACAAAGCGTTACAAACCGCTGCATAAAATGTATATATACTCGACTGCAAGTGTATACAAACAAAAAAATGATATGTATGAAAAAAAAACTTGAGCTAATAAAGCAAAACGCAGCCTGATAATAATATTTCAACCTTATATTATATATAGCATGACTTTTCTCTCTACAGTTAGTCCCCCTATACACTCTAGAACTTAAGACTTAGACAGTCAGTGTTGCTCCTTGAAGGCAGCTAACAATTTTCTTATTGTTGTTTAAGTAGCGCTAAGTGAAAAAAGTTGTTGCTTTTTTTTTTCATTTTTTTTTGGGAGAGTTATATAAAAAAAAATAAATAGACATTGATATAGATATAGATATATATGTATATATACTTTGGTGCTGTTGCCTAAACAACTTTGATCTATAACTTTTTTCTATTTCTCCCTCCTTCTTTTTCTTCTGTTATTGTTTTCTATGAGCTTATTATATAATTTGTTACTTATTCAGCTGGAAATTTTTTTTTTCCTAAAATTTTTTTTTGGGTGGAGGCTTTCACGCACAGAGGCTGCTGCTGCTGCGGGAGGCTATATGTGCTGCTTAAAGTGTTAGTTTAACTTACTTGAAAATCTCATCTAAAGTTTCTTTCAAACATTTAAGTTTTTTTTTTTTTTTTTTATAGTCATTTGGCAAAATAAAGACATGAAATCGATAGTTTGATTTTTCGGATAATATCTAAAGTTTTGATTGTTCTTTGATTCGTTTGTTGCGACACTTAAATCTATCATTCTCTCTTCTCTCTCTCTCTCTCTCTTGCTTACTCTTTCTTTTTTTTTATTTTTGCTTCAGTGCAAACAAAACTTGACAACAATTTGAAGCTTAAAGACAGACAGACAGACAGACGGGACAGACATAGAAATCTACAAGTTTTACTGGAATCAAATGTTGTATTATTTTTATTTATTTTTTATAGGGTTTATTTTCTTCAACTCTATCTATATCACCATCTCTCTCGCACTATTGAAATTGATAGCATAGTTTGATGAGTTGATTGCTTTGATTGCTTGAACTTCAAGACGTAACGTAATTAAACTCAACTCTGCGACTCTCATCAAATAACTTGACAGCTTGTTAAAAGAAGCAGCAACAGCAACAGCAGCAGCAGCAGAAGAAGTTGAAGACGTAGTCAAAGAAGTGGAAGAAGAAATAAAATGTTGACTTGTAACATGGCATCGCATTGACGGCCCACACCAAATGCAACGAGTCAATGAGGATCGTGTCAACCGTAAACAGCAAAAGAGAGAGAAGAGATATATGACAGAGAGAGAGAGAAAGAGAGAGAGGGAGATATAACAATGACAAGAGAATTCGCCCCCACAGAAAATCGCAGAGACATTTGTCGCTTCAACAAACACTGAAAATTGATACAAAAGGTTTTTACGGCCAGCGACCATATGCAAAAGAGGTAAAAAAAAAAAGCATAGAAGAAAAGAGAGAGAGAGAGAGATAGGAGAGGCAGTGAGGGGCTTTGATAGACAGAGGAAGCATGAAAGTTAAATTTTCGTTGCGCTTCAGCAGCAGCAGCAGCAGTAGAAAAAGATCAACGCATTGACCGCCAAAAGCAAAGCAGAGACAAGACAAACGCCACGCCATGCCACGCCAAGCCACACACGTGCAACATGATTTTAAGAAATTCTTAAAAATTCTTTCTTTCTTTTTTTTTTGTGGAGATGAACGATGACGAGATAATGCAGCTCGTTAACGTTTGCTCGACTTTTAAGAAGGTGTTAAAAAAAAAAAAAACTACAGCTAGAGCTAGAGCTTAAGCTATACAAGCTTTTGATCAGCTTATCAGCTGCATAGATTGTTAAAGGTTTTGCATTTCAAATGAAGCAGTAACAGTAGCAACAGCAACACGTAGGTAGCATGCCCCCCCCATAAGCAAGATAAAGTCACAAAACGATAACAACTTTTGAGCCATACAAAACATTTGCATAGCAAACGTAACGTAACGCAGCGCAAAGCAAAGCCTTAGCGCCAATGCTTTGCATGATCAATTTCTTTATTTTTTTTTTTTCACTCTTTCTTCTAATTCTCATTTTTTTTTTTATGATACACTGAGAGAAAATTGTTAAGTGGCAAATGACTTTTGATTATTGTGTAACTTGTGTTAAAAGTCATTAAATATTTTTTTTACATTTTTTTTTATTATCGCTCAAAGATTAACAAGAATTTGATTTTTATTGTTGGAATTTAAATTTTGAATGAATTACTATTTGAGGAGTTTTTTTTTTTTTTTTTTTTTTTTTGAGGAATTTTTAGTTAAATTTCTGTTGAGTTTTGTGTTTGCTTAGAATTTTTTTTTTTTTTTTTTTGGTGAATTTAGAATATTTTTGGTAGATTTGGATGAGTTTTATAATTATAATGAGAAATTTTTAATAACTTTGGAGAAATTGATAAATTTTTGATGATTTTGGGAAAATTTGAATGAATTTTTGAACGATTTTGGATATTTTGTATACCCATCCATGTGACTTTGGAAGGTTTTGAGATGTTTTATATAGTCATAGTCATAAGTATGGCTGTTGGTGAACAATTTTAAGCATTTTGATCCTGAATTTAGGTGACTTTGAGTATTTTGAAGACCTTGGGGTGACTTTGGGATGTTTTATAGTGATAAAGATAAGTTTAAAGCGGTTTTTTTTTTGGCTCGTGGTGATCAATTTTGAATATTTTGACTCTAAATTTTGGTGACTTTTGGTAAATTTTGATAATTTGGGTAATTTTGATCGATTTTGGATATATTGTAGACCTATGTGACTTTGGAGGGTTTAGGATGTTTTACAGTGATTGTGATAAGTTTGATCAATTTTGTGTATAGGAATCCTGCATTTTGTAAACTTTAGCTCTGTTGATGAATAGGATAAATTTGCTGAATTTTTTTGGCTTTTAAAATGTTGATATGTTGATTTTGGGCGAGTTTATCAGGCAAAGTTCTTTATCACGGACTTTGATGATATTTTTTGAAGTTACGAAAATTGATAAGTAATTTTTGTTTTTTTTTTTTTACTATCTGGATTTGGAAGTTGGAAAACTTGCTGCTAATTAATACATTTTATCAACAAAAGAAATTGCATTTATTAAATGAAATGTCATCAAGAAACAAATCAAAACTAAATGTAAAATATACTTGGCTGCAATGACAATCAATCAATCAATCAATCAATATTAAAATTGACAATTGCATTTGGCAGTCTCAATAAGCTAAACAATAAAGAAAATTAGTTGAACAGCTTCATTTGAAGAAGCGACAAAAAAAAAAAAAAAACATAAATAATAAAAAAAAAAATACAAAAAAAAATATAGAAAAAAAAATAAAAAAAAAAAATACCAAAAAAAATATAGAAAAAAAATATAGAAAAAAATTTACTGCTCGGACTTTTTCACTTAGAGTTTTACTGCTGCTGCTGCTGCTTCTTCTGCTTCTTTGTTCGACTGTGAATTGTTGTTGTTGCTGTTGTTGTTGCTGTTGCTGTCGTTGTTGCTGTAGTTTATTGGCATATCCATCAGCATGACGCTGCCTGCAAAACGTTTTACACATAATAAAGGCGTCAAGAGCGCCATTATAATTATCAGCTGCATGAGTTGTAAACCACTAAAAAAAAAATTTTCTACATTGGCGTCGCGCAGTGTTTGCTCATTTTGCTGCTGCCATTAAAAATAACAAAAACAAAAAAAACAACAAAAAAAAATATTAAAAAAAAAAATAAAATAGAAGCAGCAGCATGAATGAAAGAACAAAACAAGATACAAAAAAAAAAAATAAAGACAAGTTGCACAGTGCTCATAAAATGAGCTGTGGATGGCAAATAAAATACAGACACAACTTTTTTCAAGCAGCAACCAAAAAAAAAAAAAAAAAAAAAAAAATTACAGATAAAAACTATGAAAAACTATTACAAACAACAGTGCGATGCATGATGCATGAGGAGGGAGCAAAATGCAACTGCAACTGCTGCTGCCACTCTTCACACTTTACACTTTGTTTCCCTTTCTCTTACACTCCTGCCACAGGGTGTTGATTGGCATGTTCGGCTGTTCTCGCGTGGCACTTGCCAGCCACAATTAGGCGGCCATTGCACTTGTCTAGGCTGCAGCATCAAAATTCTGCTGCTGCTGTTGCTGCTGCTGCTATTGCTACTTCATCTACTTGAAGTTTGCTGTTGAAATTTTGATGGCAAAAAGCGCAGCCAGTGCCGCAGACAACGTTGCGCTTCTTCATTAGCAAATGCATTCTAATAAGTGTAGCATCAACTTTAGTTGCCACTGTCTCTACACTCTTCGCTCTTCGCTCTGCTCAAACTTCAACTTGTCATTGTATTTTTTTTTTTTTTTTGACTTTTCTTACATTTTTTTTTTTTTTACATAACCGAAACAACATTTTGGGGTTCGTCAGAGTTTACACTATATGTGCGACAAAGAGAGCTAGAGAGAGAGAGAGAGAGAGAGAGAGCGAGAGATAACTGAGCTATATATCAGCATTAACATTAGCTGACAAATTGCCGCTGCTGCTGCTTAATATTTTTTTTCTTTTTCCTCCTCCTACTACTTCAACTTCTACTTCTACTTCTTCTTCCTCTTCTCTGTCTTCACTGTTTTGAAATTGAGAAAATGTATTGAAAATCGTAGCTAATAAAAAAAAAAAAAAATTGATTTGTTATACGTAAAGATTAAAGCATTAAGTCAATGATATAGTAAAATGTAAAGATTCTTGCGGGCATAGCCGTAGCCTTAGCCTTAGCTTAACTAAGCTTGAGGTAGGCAGCAACATTTTGAACATATCATAAATATAAAGCTAAAACTCTAGAATAAAGCTCAAAGCTTTTGCTTAAGACACATTTCATTTATGTTTAGCTCAAATTTCATTTGAAGATGAATGTGAATTTGTTGACAATTGAAAAGTTTCTTTATTTTAAGTTTTTTTGCAGCTAAAGCTCATTAATACGTTAAAAGCTTTCATATAAAGTCTTCATACTAAGTTTCATAGACTTTCAGCTAAAGCTCATTAATAAGTTAAAAGCTTTCATTCAGCTAAAGCTCATTAATAAATCAACTTGAGCTGCAAGTGAAAAATAGTTCACGTTCTTCATACAAAGTTTCATAGACTTTCAGCTAAAGCTCATTAATAATTTAAAAGCTTTCATTCAGCTAAAGCTCATTAAAAAAATCAACTTGAGCTGCAAGTGAAAAAAAGCTTTCGTTCTTCATACAAAGTTTCATAGACCTTCAGCTAAAGCTCATTAATAATTTAAAAGCTTTCATTCAGCTAAAGCTCATTAAAAAATCAGCTTGAGCTGCATAGACTTTCAGCTAAATCTCATTAATAAGTTAAAATCTTTCATTCAGCTAAAGCTCATTAATAAATCAAGTTTTCCTATAAAGTCTTCATATAAAGTTTCATAGACGTTCAGCTAAAGCTCATTAATAAGTTAAAAAGCTTTTCATTGTCACTGTAAAAGCCAACGACTTGCAGCTAAAGCTCATTAATAAACCAAAAGTTCTCTTTAAGTAAAAGCTCACTTTAAGTAAAAGCTCTTTCGAAATCAAAGTTACATTTCAATGAAAATTCACTTTCAGTTTCAAGTTGCTTGCTTCAAGTAAAAAAAACCATGCTGCAAGCTTATGCACACACTTTACCAAAGCTCATTAAAGCTCTGACTTAAGTTTAAAGCGCAAAATTTCAACAAACGGCTGCTGCAAAATCAGCAATTAAAAAAAAAAAAAAATTTATTTGCAATATTTTTTGCATAGCTTTTTTTTTCTCATTTTCATTTTCAAATATTTTCATTTTTTTTTTTGTCACTGTCTATTTCTGGCTTAAAGACAAACTTCATAAATATAGTTAGCAGAAAACATAAATTTTCGCATATGTTTATAAAAAAAAAAATAGAAAAAGAAAGAAAGAAAAAAAAAGAAATGATTGTTGGCGCTTAGTCAAGTTATTGAACTCTGAAACAGAAATCGCAAAATCGCAAAAGCATCAAAGCAAAAAGTATCTTTATGGCCCAAACAGATGCTAATGTCAATAAGGCAAGCACAAACAAATAGTGTGAGAGTGAGTGAGAGAGAGAGTGAGAGAGAGAGAGAGAGAGAGAGATGCCAAGTATTTACTCGTAGTATTCATAGAAAAAGAAAAAGAAACTGCAATTGAAATTTCTATTTGGCATTGCGCTTAAGTTTTATTTGCATTTCGCCTGGCAATGAATGAAAATTTGTACACACATGCAAATTGGCTGGAAAGAGGAAGAGTATGTGTGCGATAGAGATAGATATAGAGATAAATGCATATATATATATATATATAAGGACTATGAAACTGACAGGCCACATGACAAACTAGCTGCCATGGCAGTGCTACTCTCTCTCTCTCTCTCTCTCTCTCTCGCTCTCTTTCAGTCAATGCATATTTTCTTTGACTTTAGCTGCGACGATGTGACAACTGCAACAATAATTGGCATACTGCCAGTTTATTTCCCTCTCCTTCGTTTCCTGCTCTTTCTCCTTTCAATCTATACACTCTAAGCAGCAGCAGCAGCAGCAGCAGAAAAAAAACTCTTCATTGATGAAAAGCATCTCAGCCACAAAAACCAAGCCAAAAATGCAGATACAGATACAGATACAGATAGCTGCTATATGTATAACATTTATCCATTGGGATCTATTCCAAAAGTTAAGCTGCTGCAAACTCATTCGCTGCTGCTGCTGATGTTGATGCTATTGCTGCCACTGCTGCTGCTGATGATGATGCTACTTTATTTTTTTTTTTTCTGTGATTTAAATTTAGCTACTTTTGGTTTCCGCTGCAACGTTTTATTTCTTTTCTATTCTTCATCTTCTTCTTCTTCTTTTTAGTATATTCAAATGTTTATTATTTTTAACTTGCTAGCATTTTTTATACCCTGTAACACATAAATAATGGCAGCAGTGTTACAAGCAGCAAGTGCAGCTATTTATTTATTTATTTATTTATTTATTTATGTCTTGAAATTTTATTATTATTTTTTTTTTATTTTTTTATCTTTTGATTTTTCTATTTTAAACTTTTTTAATTTTTATTTATTATTTATTTATTTTTCAAATTTTTTTTTCTTTGATTTTTCTATTTTATATTTACTATTTTTTATTTATTTATTTTTAATAATTTTTCTATTTATTTATTTTTAATAATTTTTCTAGTTATTTATTTTTTTTTTATTTTTTTATCTTTTGATTTTTCTATTTTACATTTTTTAATTTTTATTTATTATTTATTTATTTTTCAAATTTTTTTTCTTTTGATTTTTCTATTTTATATTTACTATTTTTTATTTATTTATTTATTTTTTTTTTAATAATTTTTCTATTTTTCTATTTATTTTTTTTTTATATATTTTTCTATTTATTTTTTTTATATATTTTTCTCTTTTGATTTTTCTATTTTACATTTTCGAATTTTTTTTATTTATTTATTTATTATTTTTTTTTTTAATAATTTTTATATTTTATATTTTCTATTTATTTATTTATTTTTCAAATTTTTTTCTTTTGATTTTTCTATATTACATTTTCTAATTTTTATTTATTATTTATTTTTGTTTTCTTTTAATTTTTCTATTTTACATTTACTATTTTTTATTTATTTATATTTTTTTTCAAATTTTTTTTCTTTTGATTTTTCTATTTTACATTTCATATTCATTTATTTATTTTTCAAATTTTTTTTCTTTTGATTTTTCTATTTTTTATTTATTTATTTATTTTTTTTTCAAATTTTTTTTCATTTGATTTTTCTATTTTTCTATTTTAAATTTATTATTTTTTATTTATTTATTTTTTTTTTTTAATAATTTTTCTATTTATTTATTTTTTTTATATATTTTTCTCTTTTGATTTTTTTATTTTACATTTTCTAATTTTTTATTTATTTATTTTTTTTTTTAATAATTTTGACAATTGCTACGATTTAAAATTATGCAAAATTTTTTGGCTGAAAATTTCCAAATGATGAAAAATCAATTAAAATTTCTCAATTTTAATAGAAATTTTTTTTTTTAATAATTTCTTAAATTTTTTTATAAATAATTTTGACAATTGCTGTGATTAAAAATTATGCAAAATTTTCTAGACTCATATTTTTAAATTTATGACAAATTCATAAAAAAAAAAAAAAAAAAAATCTTAATTTTCATAGAAATTTTTTTTATTAATGTTTTTATTAATTTTTTTAAGTTTTTTTTTTTTTTTTTGTAGCTGCCCAAAATTATTAACTAAATAAATTTAATATATAGAAAAAAATTTATTTTTTTTAAGCATAGCACATTCTATGCCATTAAATGCATTTACAGGGTATTTTATTTTTATTTTTTTTTTATTTTATTTATTTATTTATTTTTTTTTTTTTTTGTGTGTGTTTCTGTTATTTTTGCCTAAAACAAAATATAAATAAAAGCAAATGAAGTGAAATATTTTGTCGACTTCCGCTCGTAATCACCAATTAGTAATGCCACACTGACAAATATGCCAAAGACAGCAACAGCAGCAGCAGCAGTAGAAAAAACTTGAAACTAAAAGATGTAGGCAGAATGTGGCAATGGCAAAAGGCAAAAGGCAAAAGTGATGGGCGGGGTCACTTTGATATATTATTTCTAATAAATTGCTGAAGCCCAAAGAACGAAAAATCTTGCAAATGGGCCACCAAAAAGTTTGGGTCACACTTTCACAGTGCCCAATGGCAATAGGCAATGGCAAAAGATGACTGAGGGTGGGGCTGAGGGGGACTGAGGGGAGCATCGCTGGTTCAGTAGTTCGTTCATCATTAGTCAAAAAGTCAGATGCGCTACTAAATTCAAATGAAAATGCTCAAACGCATTTAATAGCTAGAAAGAAAGCAAAATATCTATAGACTGAATATATATAACATAGATATACATATATATCTATATAGCTATGCAAGAGCTACAGCAGAGCTTGTCAAATCTAGCAAATCGAAGTGTATCCATTGGAACGCACAGCAGCAGCAGCAGCAGCAACAGCAACGGCAGCAACGGCAGCAAAGGCAAAAAAAAAATAAATTCCCTAGGCAGCAATTTCTAGGCGACAAAATGTAATAAAAATTTTCATGCTATTGCTATCTCTCTCTCTCTCTCTCTCTGTCTCTATCTCACTCACTCACGCTGCACCTTACATTGTGTTTGTTTAAAAGATGTAAATTGTCGCTGCTGTAAGTGTATCTGCATCTTTAGCTTTTCTCTTGCGGCAAAATGTTCAGCAAAAAAAAAAAAAAAAAATTAAATAAAAATAGGCAAAAAAAAAATGGCTAAGCATGTTGTCACGCCTCTGCCGCCCGTCCATCGGTTTCTTTGTTTTTTTTTTCCTTTTTTTTGGCTTTTTTTATATTTTTTTTGGCTTTTTTTTATATTTTTTTTGGCGCTTTTTGCGTTTGGCTGATTCTTTGGTTTTTGCCATTTTTTGGGGGCAGCATTGCGTGTGTTTTTTTTTTTTTTGACCAGCGCCAATCAATTGATTCTCTTTGTAATACATGCTAGACTATCTCTTTCACTCTCTCTCTCTCTCTCTCTCTCTCTCTATCTGTCTCTCTTTTGCTTTTTCTTATACTTTCACTAAGCTTTAGCTGCCTTGCGCTTCTTTCTAGTTGGCAAATTCTTAAGTAAAACGACCTTTTGCTCTAAAGCTTTTTTTTGCTGCTGCTGCTGCTATTGTTGCTGCTGTTGCTGCTGTTGCTGTTGCTGCTGTTGTTGTTGCTGCCTATATTGTCTCACTTTTACAACATTTTTTTTTGCTTTAGCTTATAGATCAAAGCGTTGCGCATGCAAAAGCGCTTGGGGAAAATGCGCTCAAGTGTTGCCCACACATTGCCTAAACCTTCTTTAGCCTCCCCTTTCTTTGACTCATTCTTCCTCTCTCTCTCTCTCTCTCTCTCTCTCTCTCTCTCTCTCTCTCTAACACACACCCACACACATTCATCATTGTATTTTTGTTGCTTTAGCATTTTCTTTGATTTTTATTTGAATTTTGTCGAGTTTTTGGTCTGTTCAGAGGTGACGACTGTCTGAACTATGTGCATTGAAAATATCTCTTTCTCCCTATAGACACTGTTTGCTATCTCTTTCTTTTCTCTCTCACTCTCACTGTCTCACTTTTGTTGCCACCAATTGGCTTTTCTCATGACATTTCATTGGTTTTTAATACTTGCGCCCCAATTCTTCTACATTTCTTTTGCCGCCGCCGCTGCTGCTGCTGCTGCTGTTGCTGCCCCTAGCAACTTTTTCCCACTGCTTGTCCCTTGCCTTACACTTCCTCTTCCATGTCTTCATGTCATCGTGTCTCTCCCTTCTTTTATCTACGTTCTGCTGTTACGCCTTTGCTTGCCAACTCCCCCTTCCCCTTCCACAATGTTTCAATACTTCATTTCTCCCTCATTTCATTTTAATTTGTGGTCATTAAAACATAAAAAAAAAAAAATATTAAGAAGAGAAGAAAAAAACAAAAAATTAGCTTGAATTTAATTGCATGTTTTAACCAAGACAATGAATGAATGAATATGAATGTGAATAAATGAATGAATGAATAAATGTTGAATGTTTAGACATTTTGTTGTTGTTTTTTTTTTAATGGCTTTTAATACGTTTTACATATTGTTTTTTTTTTTTATATCTATTTCTTATTGTTTTTTAAGTACAGCGCGATTATGTCTTTCGCCTTCACTTTTATTTATCTAGACAGACTACTCTATATATCTAAGTATATAAATATATATACATATCTATATATATATATATATATATATATATATATATGTAAGACTTTTGACTTTTATTACCATAAGCTTTGATTTTTCAAGCATTTTTTTTAAGCATTTTATCTGTTTTTTTATTTAATATTTTGATATTTTTATTAATTTATTCATGTAACAATTAATTCCAAAAATTTTTCTCATATTTTATTTTGTAAATATAAATATTTTATAATTTTATTTTTAAGTTTAATTTTTATCAATAAAAATTAATAAAAAAAAAAGAAGGTTTTTTTTCTATGATAATATTTTAATTTTTTAAACTTGTAAAATTAAATAAAAAAATTGTAAAAAATTTTGTATTAAAAATCAATATAAATATTTTCTTATATTATTTACGTGTTTTTTTTTTTATTTGATAATTTTATAATATTTAAAAACAGAATTATTTTTTATTTAATATTTAACTATTTAAAAAAATTTATTTTTTTATTTAATATTTAACTATTTAAATTAAATTATTATATTTTATGCTCAGATTTTATACATTGAAATTTTTTATTAATTATTTATTTATTTTGTAACACAAAATTATGTAATTTAATATTTTAATTAATTTATTTAATATTATCTTATTTTTTGATTAATTTATTATTCAAATTATTTTTTTAATTTTATTTGATTATTTTATAAATATTTTTTTTTTACATTTTGCTAACGTTATTTCACTTTGTAATTTTTTTTTTTTTTTTAATTATTATTAATTTTTGAATATTAGTTTGTTATTATTATTTCTTTTTTATTTATTAATAATTTTTTTCTTATATTTTTATATTTTTTTTAATATATATATTTTTTTTTGTTATTAATAATTTTTTAATATAGTTTTCTCTTTATTTATTAATCATTTTTTTTTATTTATTAATAGTTTTTTCTTATATTTTAATATTTTTTTTTTAATAAAATTTAATTTTTCTTTATTAAGCATTTTTTAATATAATTTTATTTTTATTTATACAAATTTTTTTATATTATTTTCTTTTTATTTAATAATAATTTTTAAATATATTTTTATTCATTTATTAATAATTTTGTAATATATTTTTATTAATTATTCATAGTTTTTTCTTATATTGTAATATTTTTTTTAATATATTTTTTTTTTTTGTTATTAATATTTTTTTAATATAATTTTATTTTATTTATAAAAAAATTTTATATTATTTTCTAATTATTTGTTAATAATTTTTTAATATATTTTTTTTATATTTATTAATCATTTTTTCATATATTTTTATATTTTTTTAATATATATATATTTTTTTTTTTTTGTTATTTATGAGTAATTTTTAAATACTTTTATTTATTAATAATTTTTAATTATTATTTATTTTTTGTATTTATTAATAATTTTATAGTATTATATTTTCATTTATTAATAATTTTTACATTTACAAAATTGATTAATAATTTATGAATTTTGTAAAATATTTTCATGAAATTTTAGCTAATTAATATTTAAGCATAGTGGTTGTCTTGTCAAAATTTGAAGCTTTAGATTTGCTGTAGTCAAATTCAAATCACAGTAAAGTCAATTGCTAAGACATACAAGTGTAATTTAACTTTATTTCTATCTCTTTTACACTCCCTCTCTCTCTCTCTCTCTGTGTCTCTGTTTCTCATTTATTAATTGTCTGTCTCTAGCTTCAACTAAAGCTTTCGTTGTCGCTATCGTCAGCAGCAGCAGCAGTAGCAGTAGCATTCAACGGTAGCGCCGCAAATTCCAAAAACTGCACGCAAATTTCTTGTAATGTCTTTTGCGGTTTGTTCTGTTGCTGTTGTTGTTGCTGTTGTCGTCTCCGCCTTCGCTTTGTTCTTGCTGCTCTTGTTGTTTGTGCTTCTCCACGCATATTAATGAAAATCGTTTAAGTGTTTTTATGCTTTTGAAGTGGGAGAAATTGGTAGCTATCTCTGTCTCGCTTACACTCACACTGCTGTGCTGAAGTAGGCGCGGCACGCGCGCATAAATATCAACAGCAGCAGCAGCAGCAGCAGCAACGAGAGAAACACTCAATGAAAATTAAAGCAATTTCCTGTGCCAATTTGAAGATGCTAAATTAAAATGCGAAAATTGCAAAGGCAGAGACAGAAAGAGACAGAACGAGAGTATATGTGTGTGAATGAGATAGCAATAGAAAATTGTTTTGCAGCAAGAAAAAAAAAAAAAATCGAAAGACAAAATAGAAGAAAACCGCCGCCATTCATAGATATTTAATTAGCAAAAAACAGTCGAAGATGTGCAAGCAAGACAGCTATAGAGTGAAGAGAGAGAGAGCGATAGTAAATGTAAATTGGCAACGTGAGCGCACAATGACAACATCTACGCGCGTCTGGGGACACTGGCAGCAAAGTCAATGAAGATGAGCACTTCCTGCAACAAAAGCGACAACAACAAGCAAGCAGCAAGCAAGCAGCAAGCAGTTGAACGTAACACAAGTTGAAGTAGCAACTGCATATCCCATATACTACAACATATACCACAGCAGCAGGCAAAACAGGGAAACGTTACATGAACATTTTTAATCGTGTGCAACATCATGAATGGCAGAAGCCGCCGTCAGTTTTTGTTTGTTTTGTTTGTTTGTTTATTTATCTGTATCTGCCGCTGTATCTATCATTCTCTCTCTCTCTCTCTCTCACACACACTCTTTGACTGTATGTATATCTTTTATACGAATGAGTTAAATGTTACGCTTGAGTTGAGTGAGTGATGCATCCCAGGGCGCATCCGTAAGATAAACAGGCGCAGCATGCAACGTTTAACTTTTAATTTGCAGCTGCAACTCAATGCAAAAAAGTCTACAAGAAACTCTTCTTCTCTCACTCACACACACACATACTTCCCCTCCATCCCCCTCCCACTGTCATACTCATCATCATGCTGCTCATGTTGTGGGTGCTTCTTCTCTATGCAAAGGTCAGGGGCATGCAACGTTGCGCATAAAAAAAAGTAAAGAAAAGAAAACATTTTATGCATAAAATCATTAAAATGCATTTTGCAGCTACGTGCAAAAAAAAAAAAACAAATGATGTGCTAAAAAGCAAGTGCTAAAGAAATGTGCTAAAACAGAATATGTGTTAAAAATATGTAAAAACAAAAAAAAAATATGTTGTACTAAAAATGTGTACTAAAAATGTGTACTAAAAATGTGTACTAAAAAGTTTACTAATTTTTTTTTTTTTTTAGCATATTGTTACATATGAAAATACGCTAAGCGAAGATTTTATGAAATTTTTTTACTAGCTAAAACTAGTACTAAAAGCTTTATTAGACATATTTCAGTATATATTCCACCGATCGCATATAGGAAAATACTAAATGCAAGTCAAGACGCTAAGCAACAACTATAATAAATTTCAGAAATCTAGCTTTAAGCCAAAGTCAAGATTCAATGAAAAGAATATTAAGATTTTTCTAGGACTTTATCAACTGAATTTCTCCAAGAGTTAAATTAGTCATATTTCAGTATATATTCAAGCGATTATATATATGAAAATATACAATGCTAGTTAAGAGTTTAAGCTAGAAGTATATCAAATTTCATAGGTCTAACTTTATAGCAGAGTCAAGATCCAATCGAAAAAAAAATGGTAACATATGCGCTGCAAAAAGTTGTTATAGCCAATGTTACACTATGTTTCCTGTGTCATGAAAGCAAAGGGAGCTCGATATATATATATATATATATATATATATTTTTTTTTTTTTGGGCGTGTCGGTCGCCAGTTTGTCTGGCATAAAAGAAATTGAAGCAAAGGGAAATAATTATCTGTGCTATATATATACATATTTATATGCAGGAAAACTGATGTGTGCAATTAACATGAGAAAAAAAAAACTGAAGAAAAAAAATAAAAATAAAATAAAAATGACAAAATGCAGAAAATAAATAAGAAATGAAAATACGAGAAAAAAAAATTTGAAATGTAGAAAAAATTATCAAAAAAAAAATATATTTATCACTTCTTACATTCTGCTTATCGAAATGTTTACAGTAAGTTTTACTATGATCGCATTGAAACATAATTCTTGGTATTAAAGTAATCTTAATCCACAAAATTTACTTAAATGTTAAGACATGCACAAACATGTTTAATAATAGAAACAAGATACAGCTATATAAATATATAGCAGCTAAAAGTTGAATTTCAATGTAAAATGTGCAAAGAGCAAAGACTTTAATTGAAGAAATTTTATTCAATTTTTATTTTTTTTTTTGCTTTTTTGTTGTTGTTGTTGTTGTTGCATTTTCATAGCTCTTGCAAGAGCTTAAAGTTTATTTATATCAATTACAGACACACACACACACACATATATATATATATAGAAATTTTTCTATGAATTTTGAAATGATTTTAAAATTGCGCCCAGTGGCACTTGGACAACTGTAAAATTGATGAAATTAATATGCGTTCTATGCATTCACCCGCAGCATAAAATTTAGTACACAATAGTAGGGGGAGGGGGGGTAGCAGATGTGCTGAACCAGACTTGTCTGTGGCTTAAGAAATTTTCATAAATTTTTGTTTTTTTATTTTTGAGAGTGAGTGTGAGAAAGAGACAGCAGCAACAAGAGAAAGAAAATACTTTATCAATTTGGGCATTTACAAACTGCTGCCGTCAATTGAAGTCAATTGAGCTAATCATTTGCTATTTAAATACGGGACAATATATAGCATATACAGCTGCACAGATATAGATACAGCTACAGCTATAGATATAGCTATAGATATATATTATATAGTATAAATAACTGTAGCTAAAGCAATAGGCAATCAAATGCAAACAAATCTACATATAGAAAAAAATTCTTCTCTTTCTTTCTCTTTCAATGATAGCTATGAGGAAGGAGTGGGGAATGAAGAGTGAAGAAGGAGTGAGGAGTGAAGAGTGGAGAGTGGAGAAGAATTTAGTGGCACCCATATGAGTGCAACGTGCTCAACAATCACAACACAATGACCCAAACACATAGCATACGGAAGTGCATGCAGAAAGAGAGAGAAGAACAACACTTCACCTCATGCTGCCACATGCTGCATGTTTGCCTCAAAAAGGCTCAAGTGCCTCAAGTGTAGCATGTTGTTGTTGCTGTTGTTGCTTAACTTGATTTGGCAGCAAAAGTGTTGACAATAAAAAAAACACACAAGAACAAACGTTGATGATGTCAGCAGAAGCTGGGAAGCAAAAAAAAAAAAAAATGAAAAGAAGGAATCGGAAGTTGCGTGTAATGAGCAACAGGAAGTAAAAAAAAAACGAGTGTGGCAGCAAGATAAAGAAAGAAAGAAAGAAAGAGAGAGAGTGAGAAAGTGGAAGTGAAAGAGTCGAAGGTAAAGTCAACTCTTTTAGCTCTAACTAAGTAAATCAAAAAGCAAATGCTAAATCAAGTCTATGAAGTGCAGGCTGTGAATGTACTTTAGGTCTGTCAATGAGAGTAGAGCTTGAAGCTGATTGAAAAAAAAGAAAGCAGAGAGAGAAGAGAGAAGAGAATTGAATTGAGCAAAGTGAACAGAAGGCAAAGGAGAAGAAAGAAGAGAAAAAACTTAGACTTATGTAGCTTTAACATTTTGCTATATGAATTTCATTTATTTAAAAAAAAAATTTTTAGGATATCCAAGAAATTTTTTTTTTCATTCAAAAGAAAATTCCGAGTAAAAAAAAATTTTATAGGATATACAAGAAATTTTTTTTTTCATCCAAAAGAAAATTTCGAGTAATAAAAAAAATTTTTGGATATCTAAGAAATTTTTTGTTTTCATTCAAAAGAAAATTTCGAGTAAAAAAAAATTTTGTAGGATATCCAAGAAATTTTTTTTTTCATTCAAAAGAAAATTTCGAGTAAAAAAAAATTTTGTAGGATATCCAAGAAATTTTTTTTTTCATCCAAAAGAAAATTTTGAGTAGTAAAAAAATTTTTAGGATATCCAAGAAAAATTTTTTTTTATTGCAAAAGAAAATTTGGAGTAATAAAAAAATGTTTAGGATATCCAAGAAATTTTTTTTCTATCCAAAAGAAAATTTCGAGTAATAAAACAATTTTTAGGATATCTAAGAAATTTTTTTTCTATCCAAAAGAAAATTTCGAGTAATAAAAAAATGTTTAGGATATCCAAGAAATTTTTTTTTAACCCAAAAGAAAATTTCAAGTAATAAAAAAATTTTTAGGATATCTAAGAAATTTTTTTTTTCATTCAAAAGAAAATTTAGAGTAATAAAAAATTTTTTAGGATATCCAAGAAAAAAATTTTTTTTCATTCAAAAGAAAATTTCGAGTAATAAAAAAATTTTTGGATATCCAAGAAATTTTTTTTTTTCCTCCAAAAGAAAAAGGATAGAAAATATTCGTATTTTTTTGCATGATCCAAAAAAATTGAATGATCTAAATAATAACGAAAAATTTCAATAATTTAAAATTTACTTAAAATTTTTTTTTTTTCATTTTTAATCCTTAGATTTTAACTCTTTGTTTTGTCCCTTCAAATTATTCATATTTTTGCATCAAAATTTTAGTTGCCAAGTCCAAGCGACTGATTTCGACTGCCAAAAATAATGTTTCACAACAGTTGAATTGACCCAATTTTATTGGAAAGTACCCCCCAAAAAAAAAAAAGGAAAAGAAAAACCAAAGCAAGCCAAAAGCTGTTTCAGCAATGTTTACCAGTGGCGCGCACAGGTCAAAGAATAAGAGAACGACATTAAATTATATTTTATGCGCAAATTATTTAAGTTTTGTGTTTCGCCAAAAATAGTAAGATTATGCGGAACAAGATATATATATATATATATATGCATAGTCAGTGAAGTGCAAGCTATGATTATAGCATAGTTTTTGGCGCTACAGAAATTTGTTGGCCAACGTCCATCGAATATGGCAAACAAAGACATTAACATAAAGCAAGGCAAGGACAACGACAACGACAACGACAACTACAGTAAGCAGTCGTGTAGAGGGGCGTTGGGCGTGGCCAAGGCAAACAAAAGGATGTCATTTGGCAATTGGCATTTTGAACTAAACTCATTGGCTTTGACGCTGTTGCTGCTGTTGCTGCTGCTGTTGCTGCTACTGCTGCTGAGTCTTAGCTTTTTTTTTTTTCTTTTGGCTTTGATTGCATTTTGTGCTGCACTGTGTCTGTTCACTGTCTGCTTAGTCACACCACGCCCACACTCAGACAGAGACAGAGAGAGAGAGAGAGAGAGAGTGTAGTGTGCATTGATGCGCATTGCATTTTCTATAATAATTTCTGGCAGTTTTTTTTTTAGTTTTTTTTTTATTCATTCTTCTTTTCGATGCGAAAAGTTTTCAATTGCTCTGGCGTCACTTTTTGATTGCTTTGATATGTTTTTCTCGCACATTTCCCCAGCCTCAATTCATGACAAAAGTTTTTCGGTGCACACACACACACACACACACATAGAGAAAGAGAGAGAGTAAGCACGAGAGAAAAGTCGAGCCAACTTTCGCTTTGATTTTTTGCAAAATTTTTTTTTTTGCATTTCACTTGCATTGCAGCAGTGTTGTTCACCTCTTCACATTACTCTTTCTCTATCTCTCTCACTTCTTTCACTCCTCTCTCTCTCTCTCTCTATCTCTTTCACTTCTTTCACTCGTCTCTCTCTCACTCACTTCTTTCACTCCTCTCTCACTTCTTTCACTCCTCTGTCTCTCTCTCTCACTTCTTTCACTCCTCTCACTTCTTTCACTCCTCTCTCTCTCACTCACTTCTTTCACTCCTCTCTTACTCTTTCTCTCTCTCTATTTCTCTCACTCTCTTTCTAGCTTTGTGTTATCCTTGACTTGACGGAAAAATGAAAGTTTAATGTGTTTGCCAAATACAATTTTCACAAAAAAACAAAAAACAAAAAACCGAAAAAAATTATAATTTTTTTTTTATTTTTTTTTTTTTGTTTTGCAGCTAAACGTATTTAACTCTTAGCTAAATAAACATATCTGCAGCTATTTTCTAGCTATTTCTAGCTATAACTATCTACTACTTATATTATTTTTAATGTTGCTAGTCTGCTGCTGCTACTGCTGCTGCTACTGCTACTGCTACTGCTACTGCTACTGCTACTGCTACTGCTGCTGCTACTGCTGCTGCTACTGCTGCTGCTTCTACTGCTGCTGCTTCTACTGCTCCTGCTCTTGCTGCTCTTGCTGCTCCTGCTGCTGCTACTGCTGCTTCTTCCTTTTTTTTTAGCTTTATCTCTTTAGCTATAAATATATATTTATATTATTTTTATTTTTTTGTCTAGATTTTTTTTTTTTTTATTTGTTGTTGCCACCAGCCGGAAAAATGTATGTGCGTCTGTGCGGAAATTGCAATTTTTTTTCTAGCCATTTTTTTTTTTGCTTTTCACATTTTCTTGTTGTTGTTGCTGAACTTTATCCTTTTTTTTTTTTTTTTTTGGTACGTTTCTTTTTTGCGCTCGTTCGTTTATTCGTTTTTATTTGCATTTGCCACTTTTGCCCAGCGCATTATCCTCTGGCTGGGGTTTGGGGGCGGCAAGTTTAAATGGCTTAAAGTGCTTATAATGCAAATATTAAAATGGCCAAAGGCAAAGCCAAAGTTAAGCTGCCAAAGTGTAAGAAAGTTAAGTTTGCGGGAATCGGGGTCGAAGTCGGAGTCGGATCTGTGTATAAACTGTAGCACAGCTAGTTGCATATTAGTTTCAACTGATGCATAAAGCAAAAAAAAAAAAAAGACAAGACAACAACAACATGACGAGGAAGTAGAAGTAAGAGAACACGAATAACGCTTTAACGGCCAATAAAATGAAAATATTTGCGAAAAGCAAGCAAAAAATTTCTGTAAGCAAAAGAAATGAAAAGAGAGCAAAAGTGTGGGGAAGAGAGAGAGAGGGAGAGAGAGAGAGGGAGAGAGAGAGAGATGAGAGAAGTAACTGCAACTTTAACACATAATGCACATAAAATGCAAAAACTATTTGCTGCATTCAATGCTTTAACCAGTTGCGAATTATAAGCGAAACACTGAAAAACGATCAGTGAAATTAACAATAATAACAACAATTTTATTGTTATGCATTTAATGTTACTTGTCGCAAGTAGAAGCTGAATTCTGCTGTATACCGGGTATTTGCTAGTCAGGCAATTTTTTTTTTAATGTTAAGCTGAGCTTAAATTAAGACTTAAACATTTATATGCGTAAAGCAACAGCTAAAAAAAATTTTACAAGACCGGGTATTTGCTAGTCAGGCAACAAGTAAAGAAAAAAACAAATTCTCTAGTAATACTTAGGCGATTAAATAATTGTTTGTTGCTTGTCGCAAGTAGAAGCTGAATTTTGCTGTATACCGGGTATTTGCTAGTCAGGCAACAAGTAAAAAAATTATTTTTTTTTAAATGTTAAGCTAAGCTTAAATTAAGACTTAAACATTTATATGCGTAAAGCAACAGTTAAAAAATTTGTACAAGACCGGGTATTTGCTAGTCAGGTAACAAGTAAAAAAAAAAAACAAATTCTCAAGTAATACTTAGGCGTGAACCGATCAAATAATTGTTTAAGACTAGCAGGAACAGTAAAATGCCTAATACTGCCGGGTATTTGCAAGTCGTGTAAATATTATTAATAGCTCATATTACAAGATTTACTGTAATTTTATAGTAAAAACTTTTTGAGATATTTCCCACCATAAAATAAATAGAAAACAAATAGAAACAAGAAATAAAACACACAAATAGACAGACAACACGCGTGGCATTAAACTAGGGGAAAGGGAAACCAGGTAATACATAGAGGTTTCTAGTCAATACACATAGAGTGAGTGAGTGAGAGAGAGAGAGAGGGGGAAACCAAAAAAAAAAAAATTGAAGAGAATAAAACTTTTAATCTACAAATTGAATTTCCCTACATGAAACACAACAGAACGAAACGGAACAGAGAAAAAAAAAAACGTAACATTTCTTTTTAATTGCCGCAGACACAGAACGCGTAGAGCTCGTAGTGCTCGTAGTGTTCGCCTTACAACTTTGTTTACATTGAACGAATGGACAAAAGGTAGTCAATGTTAGTAGAGAAGAGATAGAAGCAGAGAGAGAGACGGGGAGGGGAGGGGTATATTGAGGGTTTAGTGTACACATTTGTAGCCCCCTCTGGGCGATGAATTTGTTTGGCTGTCAAATAAAACAAGACACATCAAATTATTTCAAAATTTATCGCGTTGCCCAGCAAAAAAAAAAAAAAAGGTGTACGAACAAATGTTCTATCTCACTCTCACTCTCTCTATCTCTCTCACTCACTCATTCATTCGCACACACACAAAGTGTATTATCCTGCAGGCAACATTTTGTTTTTGTTTTTATTCTTTTGCCAGCTGCTCGCAAAGGCAAACAACCCTCGGATACTGGCAAAAAAAAAATCATAGAGAGAAATTTTTTTTCAGGTAGAAATTTAGCTAGAGAAAATATCGAGAGACAATAGTCAGTCTCAACGACAGTTTGAGGCAAACAATGTATTGTGCACATTTGCCACAGATTTGTACCGCAAAATGGGCAACAAAAAAGAAAAAGAAGAAAAACGATTAATGGCCACTAGCTGTCTATCTCTTTCTCTCACTCAATAAACTGACTGACAGTCAAAATCAAAATTATATTTTGACACGCAGCAGCAGCAGCAGCAGCTAAAAAAACTTGCAATTAGTTGAAGCCACAATCTACAATCGAATGTGATGAGTGCTGCACATGCTACAGATATAGCCAAAGATACCTAATGATAGTATAGCTATAGTTAAAGATATAGCTAAAAAAAAAAAATTATAGCTAAAACTATATAGAACTATAAGTTGAGTTACAGTGCTACAAAATATATATATAACATTGAACTGTAGCTAAAGTTCTAGTTGCTAACAATTAGAGAAGCATACTTTGCATACACTTTCGAAAATTTAATCTATAAACTTTTACAACATTTTACTTGGAATTAAAATTATTTAAAATTATTTAAAATTATTAAAAAATATTTGATAAATAGAATTTATAATATTATAAAACTAAAAAGATTTATAAAAGAAAAATTTTACTTGCAATCAAAATTATTTCAATTATTAAAAATATTTGATAAATAGAATTTATAATATTATAAAATTAGAAATTTGTAAAAATAAAAAATTTTACTTGGAATTAAAATTATTTAAATTATTCAAAATATTAGAAAATATTTTATATATAGAATTTATAATATTAGAAAACTAAAAAGATTTATAAAAGAAAAATTTTACTTGGAATCAAAATTTTTTCAATTATTCAAATTATTAGAAATTATTTGATAAATAGAATTTATAATATTATAAAAATTGAAAAATTTATAAAAGAAAAATTTTACTTGCAATCAAAATTTTTTCAATTATTCAAATTATTAGAAAATATTTTATAAATAGAATTTATAATATTATAAAACTAGAAAAATTTATAAAATAAAAATTTTATTTGCAATCAAAATTTTTTCAATTATTAAAAATATTAAAAAATATTTGATAAATAGAATTTATAATATTATAAAACTAGAAATTTGTAAAAAAAAAATTTACTTGGAATTAAAATTATTTAAATTATTCAAATTATTAGAAAATATTTGATAAATAGAATTTATAATATTATAAAACTAAAAAGATTTATAAAAGAAAAATTTTACTTGGAATCAAAATTATTTCAATTATTAAAAATATTAAAAATATTTGATAAATAGAATTTTTAATATTATAAAATTAGAAATTTGTAAAAATAAAAAAATTTTACTTGGAATTAAAATTATTTAAATTATTTAAATTATTAGAAAATATTTTATATATAGAAATTTATAATATTCTAAAACTAGAAATTTGTAAAAAAAAAAAAATTTAACTTGAAATCAAAATTATTTAAATTATTAGAAAATATTCGATAAATAGAATTTATAATATTATAAAATTAGAAATTTGTAAAAAAAAAAAATTTTACTTGGAATTAAAATTATTTAAATTATTCAAAATATTAGAAAATATTTTATAAATAGAATTTATAATATTATAAAGTTAGACAACTTTCAGATTTTTTATTCCTCTTTTTGTAAGTGTATAAAATAGTCGACTATAGCTGCTAGAAATTTCTTACATGTATTTTTTATTTTTAGCCTTTTTCTATATATATATATATATATTTTTTTTTTTTTTTTTGGGTTAATAGCACTTTAAACTCAACTCCGACACAGGAAGCGGCCCGCTCGCTCGCTCGCTCGCTTTCTCATGTAAAAAAGTATCTTTGAGCTACATCAACAAAGTTTTTTTTTTCTCTTTTTTTTCCGCTTTGTTTTTTTTTTTTTTTATTTTTGGGTTTTGCTCTTTGATTAATATTTGGCACGCAACAATGCAATTTGCTCAAATTTTCATTGAAAAAAATAATAAAAAAAAAATCTCACAAAAAAATTGAGCAGCATTGAGGAAGGAAAAGTTTTTTTTTTTATCTATTTACTCAGCAATATGTGGCAGTAGAAAATAGAAGTTTCCTCTTTGCAACAAAAACGCAAAAGAATATTTTCTGCTTTTGAGGTTTTAATATGACTCAGTTTTGTGCGATGGGCGTGGCATATGCATAAATCACAAATTCGAATGAAATGAAAACGAAAACGTAAAAACGTTGAAAACGCTTAAAATGCAATTTAGCTTGCAAAAATGCAATTAAGCTTGAGGTGTGTGTGTGTGTGTGTGTGGGGTGCATGCTGAGGAGTGCAAAATGAAGTAGAAGAAGCTGGACAGTAAACCAACAGGCTCGCTATATATGTATCTTTAGCTCTGCTCACTGTCTCACTGTCTCAATGTCTCAATGTCTCACTGCCTCTGCTGTCTGGCACGCCCCTTTATATTTCTTGTTGTTGTTTTTGTTCTTGTTCTTGTTTTGGTGCCGACAAGACACACAGAGTGAAATGGCGAAACAAAAACGTCGACTGATTTTTATCAACTAACCAAGCGTAACGCAGACAAACACTTCCTAAATCACTTGAGTGTCTCTCTCTCTCTCTCTCTCTCTCTCTCTTTCTCCCAGTCTCTCTCTCCCTCCTTGACTCCCTTCCTTCATCTCTTTCTCTTACTCTCACAATCTGCGTCTCATTCCAAATAGCAATTCTGCTTCTTTAGTCTATATGCTCCCTCTCCCTCCTCTCCCTCACTCCCTCCTCTCCCTCACTCCCTCTCCCTTACTCCCTCTCTCTCTCGCACACTCGTTTCTCTATCTAGCTGTTGTATATGCTGTAGCAACCCTCGCTTTGCTATAGCAAAACGTTTCCTGCGCGCACATAAAACATAAATTATTTAATTTTTTTTTTTTTTTTTTTCTACTACTGCCGCTGCTGCTGCTGTTGTTGTTGTTGTTTTCTGCTCGCCTTGCGCCTAGACAATGTTTAGCGTCTCGCATTGAGCAAAAAAAAAATATATATATTTACGACTCCCTTTACGCAATCTTCTTCTTTCTACTCCTCTCTCTCTCTCACTCTTTCTCTCATGCCACTCCCCCCAATTGCGACTGCCGTCGCCCCTCTTTTGGTAGGTGTCTGTTTTGTTGTTTGTTATCGGCGCTTGGCATAGAAAAATTATGAAACACTTTTGCTCATTGACTTCATTAATTTATTTTATATTTATTTATTTTTCTCTCTCTCTCTCTCTCTCTCTCTCTCTCTCTCTTTCTCTCTCTCTCTCTCTCTCTCTCTCCCTCTACATCATTGCACGGCCTTGCATTAAAAGATACACAATGTATCTGTTAGCTACATTTCATACATTTGGGATTTCAAAATATTCGTTACAATTTTTTTCTTTCTTTTCATTTTTTTTTATTTATTTATTTATTTTTTATTTTTTTTTATTATTTTTTTTGCCTGCTTTTTATGGCATTCGTGTGTTTTTTATGGCCTAAACAAGCGTGCAAATGAGTGGGAGAGAGAGGGAGAGACAGAGAGACAGAGAGAGAGAGAGACAGAGAAAGAGAGGGAGTGAGAGAGAGTGAATGAGAGAGAGTGTGAGTGTTATATTTGTATTGCTTTTATTTTTATTCACTTCGACTTCAACTTCATTAAGAGCTCGTTGCCTTTGCCTGCCCCTGCCCCTGCCCCCACCTACACCCTATCCCTACCCCTCACATGCTTTCCCTTTATCCTCATTGTGCTTTTCTTTCTAGCCCTTCCTTTTTTAGACATCATCTTTCTCTTCCATTGCCACTTCTTCTCCTTTTTCATATTACATTTCAACTTCAACTTCAGTGTTTTTTTTTATTTTTTAAAATTTTTTTTTTTTTTTATTTTTATTTATTTATTTTTATTTTTAATTTTTTTTTTTCTTTATTTTTATTTATTTTTTTTTTATTTATTTTTTTCTTTTTTTTTTTTGAAATTTTTGAAACAATTAAAAGTCGCGCGACCTTTCCATAATTTTTGAAACTTTACTTTCAACTCTAATAGAATTATTTGCAGCCATCTCTCGTCAATGTGTGGGCGTGGCAGGCAGCGGCATGCTGTGCTGCCAATATCGATTTAAGCGCTTGAAATTCTTCTCCTTTTTTTTTTTAAGTCCGTTTTGCAGTGTGTGTGCGTGTGTGTGTGCCTGTATATTTTTTACACTTTTCTTCCTTTGCTCTATTTCTCATTCTTCCCCTCTCACTCTCCTCCTCCCCCCCTTAGCCTCTCTGTGTGTTACGCACAATTCAATCAAAAAACTTGAGCCGAAGAAAGCAAAAAAAAATAAAAATTGCTAGAATAACTTTACGACACACTCATAAGCACAAAAAAAAAAAAAAGAAACCACGCCCCCCGCCCTTACCGCTACCACTGCTTGACACACGCAGAAACGTAAAATAGGAAATGAAAAACGTGCGGCATATGAAGAAGCAGCAGCAGCAGCAGTAGAAGCAACAGCAGAAGGCGCCGCCACGTACTAGACCAAAAAAAAAACCCAAAAAAAAAAAAAAAAGTTTTTGGTTTTTTTTTTTTCGTTTGAGGCGCAGAAGGAGCCAAAAAAAAAAAACGTTTTGCATAGGAAATGGGCAAAAGTCAACGCACACGAAACTGAAGAAAAAGATTGCATGAAGGAGAGAAGTATGAGTCTTAGCATAGGTGGCAAAAACAGCAGCAGCAGCAGCCATTTGGTGGGAGGAGAGGTGTCGGCAAGTTGCAAGAGAAAGAGAAAGAGAAAGAGAAAGGGAGGAAAGGAGGTTCATCGGGACCGACAGGAATAATAAATATTCAGTTTAAGTAAATGGGCTTTTATCGCGCATCTCAGGGGTGCCATAATTTGCCATTTTTGCCTTTGCCTTCGCCTTGCCGCCATAGTCGTCTGCGCGTGCTTTTTTTTTTTTGGCTACTTTTTTTTTTTTTTTTGGTTTCTTTGACTGCTTCTGTGTGTGTGTGTGCAGTTTCTACTGGCAAAGTGTGTATATTTTTATTTTTTTGCTCTTGCCACACACACACACACATATACACACAGTCGCAATTTGGCTAGAAGGCAAATGTATGTAATTGATTCAACAAACGTTGGCGCAAAGGTGCCAAGAAGCAATGCGAAAACTTGGCGACTCCTAAAGCTACGGCAACAAGAAAAACAACAGTGAGAAAGTCAAATAGAGAGACAAAGAGAAAGAGAGAGAGAGAGAGAAAGAGAGAGAGAAACAGAGAGAGAGAATAAGTGAGAGAGAGAGAAGTAAGCAGTATGACAAAGATAAAGATAGAGCTAGCTGAAACATTTGTACTAAACACTCGCAAGACATAGTTTTTTTTTTTTTTATTTTGCTTTTTTTTTACAAGAAAATTAAAATTTAAATAATATTAAAAAATTATATAGAATATTTAAAATATTTTTTTCAAATTTTGCAAATTTTTTTTAGATTTTTGAAATTTTTTTTTAATAGTATCTTAATTTTATTTTATAATAGTATTTAACTTTAGCGTAATTATTAAAATTTTTAAAAATATTTTTTTGAATTTTTTTTTTTTTTTAATTTTTTAATCATTAACTTTTTTTTTTAATAATTTTGAATTTTTACAAAACTTTTTTTCGAATATTTTAATTATATATTTTCCAAAACATTATTATATATTTTTTATATTTTAAATATTCATATTTTCAAGTTATAGAAATTCAATTATTTTAAGAATTTTTAAAAATATATTTAAAAATTTTTATTGCTTTATTTAAAAAAATTAAATATATAAAAATATTTCAAAAATATTAAAAAATATTTCAAAATTATATAAAAATATTAACAAATATTAAAAAAAAAATTGTATAAAAATATTTCAAAATTATATAAGAATATTAAAAAAAAAACATTTCAAAAATTTTATCAAAATATTAAAAAATATTTCAAAATTATATAAAAATATTAAAAAAAAAACATTTCAAAAATTTTATAAAAATATTAAAAAATATTTCAAAAATTGTATAAAAATATTAAAAAATATTTCAAAATTATATAAAAATATTAAAACATTTCAAAAATTTTATAAAAATATTAAAAAATATTTCAAAAATTGTATAAAAATATTAAAAAATATTTCAAAATTATATAAAAATATTAAAAACATTTCAAAATTATATAAAAATATTAAAAACATTTCAAAAATTGTATAAAAATATTAAAAAATATTTCAAAATTATATAAAAATATTAAAAAATATTTCAAAAATTGTATAAAAATAATAAATATTTCAAGAATTTTATAAAAAAAATTTAAAAATATTTACGAGTTATTTTAATATTTTGTATAATTTTGGAAATAATTTTTTATATATTGAAAAATGTATAAAAAAAAATATAAATTTGTTATTTGTCACTTGTAAAAAATGAATATACCCATTGAATGACACAAAATTGTTGCCCGGGTATAAAAAAAAAAAAAAATAATAAAAAATCGTTAGCAACAACAATTATACGCATAATATATTTTGCAATAAATATGCATAGCATAGCTCAATGTACACATACATCTCACTCTTGCTATTTGCACTGTGTCTCTATTTCCTCCACGCACTTTTATTCTCTATGTTTTCTTATCTCTTTGTCTCGCTTTCGCTGTCTCCCTCTCTCTATCTGTGTCTAGTAAATTGTTAAAAAAAAAAAAACAAAGCAGAGCAAAGTCACGCTCAAGACTTTCGATGCTTCCAACTCCAACTCCAACTCCCGATTTCAGAATTCAGACTTCAGATTCACTGCCTGGTCATAAAATAGCAAGTCGAAGCAAAACCGAGGACAACACACACACACAAATGGCGGGCAGCGTGGTGGTGTGTGGTGTGGCAAGTGTGTGTGTGTGTGTGCGATTTTGTGGCAGTTGAAGAGGCATTATTTTCGTTTGTTGTTGTTGTTGGTTTTTTTTTTTTTGCTTTGTTTTTGTGGCGCAAAGGCAACGTCGTCGGCAAATCACTTCAGCGCCTTGCAGCAACAATTTAGCTCATTTATTTTTATACATTTTAAGAAACAATAAACCGACGGCCCATAAAACACGCAGTTACAAAATGAAAATGATTTAAGACAATGACTACGACCCAAAACACTGGCACTGCCCTAACTTCCACCAACACCAACCATTTTCCTAGCCAACCGTAGTACCCCTAGTACCCCTACTAGTCATGCTTATTCTACTAACGGTTGCCCTTTCCTTTCCTTCTCTCTTCTCTTACTTCTTTTCTATGGCCATGAATTATTATTCGTATATATTTTCTTCATTTTCATCTTCATCGTTTCTCTTTCTCTTTTTCTTTTTCTACTTCTTCTTCGTTTTTTGTCATCTTCATCTTTCTCTTCTACTTCTACTTCCACTTCTTCTTTGTCCTTTACCTTTTACACTTTGCAAACTTTTCTCTTGCTCATTTTTGGAGACAAGCGAAAAAATCATTATAATTTTATATATATTATAATTTTATATTTAAATAGATATCCGATATTTCCAATATATATCCGATATATAGATATATATATATATATATATACTATATATAGTTTACAGACATTATCACGCATCCATCCAAAATATCCTAAAAATCTATAGAGAAATATTTTCCAAGCAAAATTTCCTAATTTAATTTTCAATATTTTTCACTGCTGATTCGTTATATAGTTAACCGATCGGAACTCACTTTACACTTATATGTATATGCCACATAGCAAAACATATGCAACATATTATGTGTGGCAAGTGGAAGCAACGTAGAAAATAAGCTTTTAGCTCAATTACAAACGATTAGTAGTGCATGCAACTTGCTACTTGCCACTTGCAACATGCAACATGCAACATGCAGACGAAATCGTTTTGTGCCTCATTTGAAAACATTTTTATTTTTTTTTAAAAAAAAAAAAAAACTTTGGATGCGCAATTTTTTTTGCTTTAATTTCAAGCCGAAAAGAAATTAAAGCAAAAGCTGACGAAATTTGGGGGGGAGGGGGAAGGGGAAATGTTGCATATACGAAATGAAAATATATATAAAAACAATTCGTTGCAGTAACACTTTTAATGAGTTAAATTTACGTTTGCATTTTGCAACGCGCAACGCTTTAAATCTGTTGCAAAATGTCATTTTGTGTCGGCAAAAATTCGTTGCTCCAGTTTTTGCGACAGGACTTTTTCTTGCTTCAGGCAGAGTGAGGGAGTGAGAGACGGGAGTGATAGACAGAGAGTGAGGGTGAAGTTTTTGTAGATGCTACTGCTGCTGCTCAGTTGGGGATTTTGCAATGCGTTTCTGCTGAGGCAACGTAAAATTTAATTAAGCTGCTTTTAGCTGCAGTTGCAAGCGACGTCTTAAGCTGCCGCTGCCGCTGCCGTTGCCACTGCCACTGCCACTTCCATTGCCGTTGCCATTGCTGCCACAGTGCTGGAAAATATTTTTGCAACCACAGCCACTTGACTCCTGTAGTGGCACTTTCAGCAAGCAGCAGGCAGCCATCCTTAGCTAGCTACTTTTTGCTGCCACATGCCACATGCCACATGCCACATGCCACCTGTACAATCATTGGCACACTTAAAGTCTTAAATGCTTCACAAAATTAGCCTTGTTTTTCTATGAGATTTACAGATTTCTTTCCTTTAAACCTCCATAACCCCCCCCCCAACCCCTCGTCACTCCCACTGCATGCGCTTTTTACTGCTTCAAGCCTTGTAATTCGCAACAGGTTTAACCACATTAAAATTTAAATACTTGAATGATTTTGGGCGATAATTAAATGATATTTGAGCGATATTTATAGGCAAGAGTTATAAATGTTACATTTTTAGCACAATTAACACTTATGCTAAACTATCGATATATTATCGATAACAATTACAATTAATTTTTGTAGGCAATAGTTATAAAAATAATATAAAAATATAAAAATAAAAATAAAAAATAAAAAAAATATAAAAATAAATATAAAAATAAATATAAAATAAATATAAAATAAATGCGAAATTTTTTCGCAGAATTAATTCAATAATTCAACTTCTGCTAAACTATCGATATATTATCGATAAAAATAATTAGAAATAATTTGAAATTTTTTATAAGCTATACATAGATTTTCCTTATACAAACTATCGCATAACTATCGCATTAAAAAAAAACTATCGTCAATAGTTATAAGTTATATAAATGTTACATTTTTCGCACAATTAATTCAATAATTCAATTTGTGCTAAAAACTATCGATATATTATCGATTACAATTACAATTAATTTTTGTAGGCAATATTTAGAAAATAAATTGCGAAATTTTTTCGCACAATTAATTCAATAATTCAACTTCTGCTAAACTATCGATATATTATCGAAAAAATAATTAGAAATAATTTGAAATTTTTTATAAGCTATACATAGATTTTCCTTATACAAACTATCGCATAACTATCGCATTAAAAAAAAACTATCGGCATAATACTAATTACATAACATTTTGCCTTGAAGAATCTTTCACAGCAGCTGCTTATGAAATCAACATCATCATTATATAATTATGCAACTATCGCATTACTAACTATCGTTAACAAACTATCGCAGCAACATTATATATAATCATTTTAACGCTAACATAACAATTATTATTACAATCACAATCAATCTTCAACTTGAGCCACAAGCATAAAATAATCTTTTTTCTTTTTTTCCCCTTAAAACTTTATTTTTTTTTTTTTTGTTCCTTTTCTTTGGCATCGTTTTACGTCTTAGTCTTTCCTCATTTGACTTTCAACTCAATTTGTTGCTTTATTCTCCATTAAAGAGATTTATGTCTTTGCCCTTTTGCCTTAGATTTTTTTTATAGCTTCTTTTTACCCAAACCTCCCCCCAACCTATTTTGCCTGCCGTTATTCACGCACGCTCCAATTCATTTTAATGTGCAACGCTATGAATATTCATTTGAAAATTCGACATTTTTGACAATATTCTCATGTCAGTTTCATTTATTTTATTTTTTTTTTTTTAATTTTTTTTTTTGACATATTTAAACAAAATACGAATAACATTTGAGTTTGAAAAGTTATTGTAAATGAAATACATCAATAAATAGAAGCAGTAAAATTTACTAGAAATATTTAAAAATTCTAAATAAATAGAAATTTTGCTACATTTTTGAAAAAATCTTGTTTTGTGTACAAAAAAAAAAAATATATAAATAAATATCGAGAAAAAATTTTAATAAAAGCAGAGATATAAGCGAAAGCCTAAAGATCAATTATACAAACAGAATTTTTAGTTAAACAATCACAATGGGCAGATCTGATGGACCAAATGCTAAACATGCCGAAGTGAAGCATAGCAGTGAAGCGATTAGCAAAGGAGGAAGACCATTTAAACGTGATACTATGGTTAAACCTGGTAAATCAATGACTAATCATCATCATCATGGTGAACATCGTGTAAGCAAGATGAACATTAATAAGGCAAGCGGTGATCATAGTCCAAGCAAAACTACATTTAACAAACCTGCAAATCAATAATTATTATTCAAAATAAAATTAAATGAGGGGGGAGGACGGACCACCATGTCAGACTAAGGAACACTAAGGATACAAACAAACATACGAACTTTACAAACACAGGAACAGGAACAGCAGGGAAAACTATTAATACAGCATTGGCGGGCAGACTGTAGGAATTACGGGCAGAGACTGGAAACGATTGGATTAAACAGGAAGAACTTTGGAGAAAAAAAAAAAGCAACACAGCATAGCAAGATGTTGGACAAAGCTTGGAGACAACTTGAAGCACAAGAAAACACAGTCAAAACATGATGATGAAGATTATATAAACACAGCAAAAAAAAAAAAAAAAAAGAGAAAAGAGAAAAAGAGATTCAGGAGCATTTGAACCTAGCATAAATGTTACGAAATATGGCATAGAAAGTGTGGCAACTATGTGAAGAGTAAGGACACAGCATGAACAAAAGCAGGTCAAATCGAGCAAATGTCAATTACAATAAGTTTTTGATATTATTTATTATCATTTTTTTTTTTTTTTTTTGTTGCACAAATCGACAGTTTGAAATATTGAAATATTTCTTACATTTTTTCACATGCATTCATCATTTTTGTAAATTGCTTGTTGTTGATAGTAAAATTTTTTTTTTTCCTTTTGAGAAATTCCTATTTTCTCTAATCAAATGCTGCAACACCAACAACAAATCTTTACACTTACTTTATTTATTTATTTATATAACTTTCTATTTTTTTTTTTTTTTTTTGTATTTTGAATGTCTCTGTCTATGCAAAATTGTTCATAATAATCAAAATTTTTTTTTTTAGCAAAATATTTTGCTAAATCATAAATAACATAAGAATAAGAAAAAGCTAAAAATAAAGCTAAAGAATGAATATAAATATTTTGATTTTATTTTATTTTATTTTTGGCAACAAATATTTTTTTTTTTTTTACAATTCAATTATTTTATTTTTTTTTTTTTACTCTTTGTCTTGATTTTCAACATACTTTCTTTATTTTTTTTTTATTATTTCTATATTTTATATTATAAAATTTGCATGTTGATTTTTTTTTTTGTTTTTGGCATGCAAACCGAGATTTAAATTTAATAAAATTTAAAATTGCTAAGAGAATAATTGCAACAATTAATTTGGTAATAAAAAACAACGAAAGAAAATTTTATTTAAATTTTTTTGTTAAAATTTAAAGTTGAAAATGAAGTAGATAAAAAAAAAAACAACGATATAAAATTGCAATTTAATATATTTATCCTACGCATTTTTTATACCTGTGCGCATTTTATATTTCTTGCCTTTGGGGGCAATGAGTATAAAAAAAAAAACAATAACAAAAACAATACAGAGAATGAATAAAAAGAAGCAGACAAAGTTGAGGAGAAGAGAAAGACAATGGCAAAAAATTGAAGACAAAGATGTTGGCCAGCAGCCTTCAATCTCAAGGCCTGCCGAAACGCAAAACGTAAAATCAACAAACAACAAACGAAACGGCGAAAAAAAAAATATACTTGTATATCCGTAGAGTGTTTTGCAAACGTAAAGAGATGAAAAAAAAAACGCCAAAAGGAGAAGCCAGGGAAACCACATCGAAAATATATATATATATATATATACTGTGTGTGTGTAACAGTTGTGCTGATTCACAAGATGTAGAAGAAGAAGAAGCAAAAGGTGCCAAATGGGAAAAACTGGCCAACACTGTGCGAGTAACAGAAGAAGAAAAAAAAAAAAGAAAAGAAAGAAAAAAAAAAGGAGATGCTGGAGGAAAATAAACGATGTTGTCTATGACAAGGCATGACGGTAATGACGACGTTTCATGTTGCAAGAACCGAACCGATGGAGAAAATTCAGATGACGATGATGCTGATGCTGATGCTCATGCTGATGGAGATGGAGATGAAGATGAAGATGGCAAATGGAGTTGGAGTTGCAGTTAAAAA
>JBAMBR010002907.1:0-17863 GCA_037044475.1 Zaprionus obscuricornis
AAAGCACACGCTGCTCTGCACTACATATACATATCCATGAGATACATACATTTTTTTTTGCTTTTATCTTTTTTTCATCTTGTGCACACTTTGCATAGAATTTACCTCATAATTAATATATTGTTTACGCCACTCGGGCGTTATATGCGCTGTTAAATGCTCGGCAAACTTCATTTTTGATGTGTCAGCTTTTCACTATTCCCGCTGCACTGCATCCACATCGATACAAAACGTACAGCGAGTGGAACGATGGCGTTTCACGCGCACGTTTTCACGTAAACAACAGAACTGGGCCAACGCCAGCGAAAGTTTTCCGACGTTGGTCGCAATGGCAGGCAATGCTTGGCAAGAGATGCGGGGTATGCCGAGGCATTTACCAAGGAGCTTTCAATATGTAAATGTTGATGTTTTCCTCTTGTTTGTTATTGTCCCCCGGTATCAACAAAAACAAACGCCAACAGATGAATTTTGCCAAAAAATAAAAAGAGGAATAGATAAAAGGTTTTATTTTTTATTTTTTTTTTTATTTGAGATTGTGAACGATTTATTTAATTAAAGATATGGATAGGTTTATATGATAAAATAACCAATATAGTCTATTCAGAGGAGAGTTGGTTATACTATATCTCGGAAATATTTGAAAATAAGCACTTAAATTTACAACTGTATTTATAATTAGTTAGTTAATGAGATTTGCAAGTTCGAAACATCTGTAAAAAGAAAACCAATATAAGTTAAATGTTAGTGTGAAAAACAAAGCATGAAATTAAAAAACAAATCATCTATATATGTATATTTCCTTTTAGTATATAATCTTTCAGTCTACGATTTTATATTCATGAATTTTGTCAATTCTTTATTATTTAACACAAAATAAATTCAAATCAAATAATTTTTCTTCACACTTTATATTATTATTTTCAATATTAATTTAAGCAAGATATTTCCAAGTTGCTGATAATATACATATATAATATACATACACATATGTATATATTTATATTTATATTTATATTAGACAATCAATTCTCTGTTCAAAATTATATAGTTTCGATAAATCAAATAAACCATCAATGTAGTCAAAATTCTAATCGTTAAGTAAATTTTTATTATCTTTTCAACAAAAATAACATTAAAAAAAAAAACAAAAACAAATACGAATAACAACTTGGGTATATATAAAAAAAAATATATTTTTAAAGCCTTTAATGGAATAATTCCAGCGTTATTCCAATTACATCAAAAATAAAAAAAAATCAATTGCAAACCATTTCGTGGCAGAATAACAAACAAATTTAAGCAAGCAGTTGTTCTGATCGCTAAATGCTCAGTGCTCAATCGTTTCGTTCGTCTTATCACAGTTGCTGCAGCCTACCCCCCGGCCCGTGCCCGATGTCTACTGTTTGATGACTAGTACATTTTATTTTCCATAAGATTGATTAAAGAACGGTCTACTTGCTGTTCCGCCATTCTCTCAGAGTGTTGTTGGCCACCCGCATTGTGTTTGTTGCCTGCATTCACGATCACGGACAGAATCGGAGCACAAAAATTTAGTTAAACGCAAGTGAAACAAAAAAAAAAGAGAGCGGATCGAGCAATTGAAGCCTCTCACAATCTCACAGCTCTCATTCATAGCATACAATCGCAGCTGTCAGTTCTTGATTGGCCTGCGCACTGGCAAGTCAGCGAGCCATCAAGCAGTGGCACTGCGACCCTTCATGTGATATACACGCAAGGCGTTTATTATAGCACATAGCATATCACTGATTACCTATCGAGACCGGTAGCACTGCGATTATTTCTAAAGGGGCTTTTCATATAAATTCTTAGCATAGTCGCTAGCCTTGTCCAGTTCCATTCTGAAACGCTGAGGAAAATGCCGACAAAAGTACAACCCACAGCCGAGCAAGTGAACGAGGTAAAGTCTCGATTTCTGCAAAAATTGGCAGCGGAACCGCCAGCAGGTGAGTCATGCCAAAGATTAGATAATCTACAAAACTCGACCGCTATATAGACATTTATAGACATGTCTAACCACTGTGTGTTTATGGTTTCACAAATTTAGTTCCATTCCACCCCAATGATTTGGCACGCATTAACGATAGCAATGTTTGGATCGAACAGCTTCTAGAGGCCTATAAATTGGATGTGGAAAAGACAATTACACGACTGTGGGAGAATTGCGAATGGCGTCAGAGTTTTGGCACAAATGATATTAATGAATCTAATATTAACCAAGATTATCTTAACGATGGCGAAGTCTATGTACATAATGAAGATAGGGATGGCATGCCATTACTCATTATTAACTTTTCTAAACACTCAAAGAGTAAAAATCAGGATGATCTTATGCGTGTCATAGTCTATTGGGTGGAACGCACGCAGAAGGAAACAAACTTTCAAAAGAAACTTACACTCTTCATGGATATGACTGGATCAGGGTTGAGCAATTTAGATTTGGATTTCATTAAGCGCATTGTTGCACTATTCGAGACCAAATATCCATATATACACATTTATACATCATTGAATAACTGAGAAAACGTTTCAAAGCCATAAGTCTATATTTTGCCTATTTACTTACTTTGAACTTACAGAACTAGTTACGTGAAATAATATATATGTACATAAGTTGAAGTTGATCATTGAATGAACTTGAAATACACTGAGTACTACATCATAACGTTAGCTAATAATTACTAAGATCGCTTACATTGAAACATATTTAGATTTTACTACTCTGTGCTATAAAGAGAAAAATGACAATAAATTATACTTAGAGCATATCACAATTTTAAATGCAGCTAAATTGACAAAACAAATAAAAAAAATTAATTTTGTTTTTATATATAGAAGAGAGCTTTTAAAATTTACCATTGAGCAAAAATGGCAATTCATGTACGACAATATAGTTGGGTGCATGAGGATATTTGGTCTCGAATAGTGCAACAATGCGCTTAATGAAATCCAAATCTAAATTGCTCAACCCTGATCCAGTCATATCCATGAAGAGTGTAAGTTTCTTTTGAAAGTTTGTTTCCTTCTGCGTGCGTTCCACCCAATAGACTATGACACGCATAAGATCATCCTGATTTTTACTCTTTGAGTGTTTAGAAAAGTTAATAATGAGTAATGGCATGCCATCCCTATCTTCATTATGTACATAGACTTCGCCATCGTTAAGATAATCTTGGTTAATATTAGATTCATTAATATCATTTGTGCCAAAACTCTGACGCCATTCGCAATTCTCCCACAGTCGTGTAATTGTCTTTTCCACATCCAATTTATAGGCCTCTAGAAGCTGTTCGATCCAAACATTGCTATCGTTAATGCGTGCCAAATCATTGGGGTGGAATGGAACTAAATTTGTGAAACCATAAACACACAGTGGTTAGACATGTCTATAAATGTCTATATAGCGGTCGAGTTTTGTAGATTATCTAATCTTTGGCATGACTCACCTGCTGGCGGTTCCGCTGCCAATTTTTGCAGAAATCGAGACTTTACCTCGTTCACTTGCTCGGCTGTGGGTTGTACTTTTGTCGGCATTTTCCTCAGCGTTTCAGAATGGAACTGGACAAGGCTAGCGACTATGCTAAGAATTTATATGAAAAGCCCCTTTAGAAATAATCGCAGTGCTACCGGTCTCGATAGGTAATCAGTGATATGCTATGTGCTATAATAAACGCCTTGCGTGTATATCACATGAAGGGTCGCAGTGCCACTGCTTGATGGCTCGCTGACTTGCCAGTGCGCAGGCCAATCAAGAACTGACAGCTGCGATTGTATGCTATGAATGAGAGCTGTGAGATTGTGAGAGGCTTCAATTGCTCGATCCGCTCTCTTTTTTTTTTGTTTCACTTGCGTTTAACTAAATTTTTGTGCTCCGATTCTGTCCGTGATCGTGAATGCAGGCAACAAACACAATGCGGGTGGCCAACAACACTCTGAGAGAATGGCGGAACAGCAAGTAGACCGTTCTTTAATCAATCTTATGGAAAATAAAATGTACTAGTCATCAAACAGTAGACATCGGGCACGGGCCGGGGGGTAGGCTGCAGCAACTGTGATAAGACGAACGAAACGATTGAGCACTGAGCATTTAGCGATCAGAACAACTGCTTGCTTAAATTTGTTTGTTATTCTGCCACGAAATGGTTTGCAATTGATTTTTTTTTATTTTTGATGTAATTGGAATAACGCTGGAATTATTCCATTAAAGGCTTTAAAAATATATTTTTTTTTATATATACCCAAGTTGTTATTCGTATTTGTTTTTGTTTTTTTTTTTAATGTTATTTTTGTTGAAAAGATAATAAAAATTTACTTAACGATTAGAATTTTGACTACATTGATGGTTTATTTGATTTATCGAAACTATATAATTTTGAACAGAGAATTGATTGTCTAATATAAATATAAATATAAATATATACATATGTGTATGTATATTATATATGTATATTATCAGCAACTTGGAAATATCTTGCTTAAATTAATATTGAAAATAATAATATAAAGTGTGAAGAAAAATTATTTGATTTGAATTTATTTTGTGTTAAATAATAAAGAATTGACAAAATTCATGAATATAAAATCGTAGACTGAAAGATTATATACTAAAAGGAAATATACATATATAGATGATTTGTTTTTTAATTTCATGCTTTGTTTTTCACACTAACATTTAACTTATATTGGTTTTCTTTTTACAGATGTTTCGAACTTGCAAATCTCATTAACTAACTAATTATAAATACAGTTGTAAATTTAAGTGCTTATTTTCAAATATTTCCGAGATATAGTATAACCAACTCTCCTCTGAATAGACTATATTGGTTATTTTATCATATAAACCTATCCATATCTTTAATTAAATAAATCGTTCACAATCTCAAATAAAAAAAAAAATAAAAAATAAAACCTTTTATCTATTCCTCTTTTTATTTTTTGGCAAAATTCATCTGTTGGCGTTTGTTTTTGTTGATACCGGGGGACAATAACAAACAAGAGGAAAACATCAACATTTACATATTGAAAGCTCCTTGGTAAATGCCTCGGCATACCCCGCATCTCTTGCCAAGCATTGCCTGCCATTGAGACCAACATCGGAAAACTTTCGCTGGCGTTGGCCCAGTTCTGTTGTTTACGTGAAAACGTGCGCGTGAAACGCCATCGTTCCACTCGCTGTACGTTTTGTATCGATGTGGATGCAGTGCAGCGGGAATAGTGAAAAGCTGACACATCAAAAATGAAGTTTGCCGAGCATTTAACAGCGCATATAACGCCCGAGTGGCGTAAACAATATATTAATTATGAGGTAAATTCTATGCAAAGTGTGCACAAGATGAAAAAAAGATAAAAGCAAAAAAAAATGTATGTATCTCATGGATATGTATATGTAGTGCAGAGCAGCGTGTGCTTTTTCTATCTGTCAGTTCGCTGGTGACGTCATATGAAAAGTAAGCAACGGCTGACCAGCTGTCAACTGTCAAGAGCAAGAGCTTTTCTTGGCGCCCCGTATTTGGCGCATGCGCTGTGCATTTCTGCTTAACGTGCATTTTGTTGTGCTCGCTGTAAACGTAAACAAAACGTCTGAGTAAAAGCTAGTATGCTGTTCACACTGTATTCAAAAAGTAAATGCATAAAGTTTTTCAAAGAGATTCGAATTGAACTAGAATAGTTCCGCATAAGCTATTCAAACCGTTTCGGTAACAATCGATAAATTATGCTTTTTATTGATCTTAAGTTAAATTCACGAATCAATATCGAAATATTACTCATATATTAGCTTTAGTATTAAATTTAATATTAATATTCAATATTAATATTTAGGAAATGAAAGCAATGTTGTATGCGGCAATTGAACAGGCGCCCTCTGCGGAGCTTGTAGATCGCGAGATGCTCACACGTTACTTTGCCAAATTTGATGAGGAATTCTTTCATTATTGCGACAAGGAGCTGGCCAAGATCAATACATTCTACTCAGAAAAGATGGCAGAAGCAACACGTAAATATGGTAGTTTGCGGAGCGAATTAACGGAAGCCTTAGAAATGGGACACGTTAAGAAGCAGCCCGCCTGGAAGCGACGCACACCATTGGGCAAAAAGAATGTGCCCGCACGGAAGATACAGGATCTCAAGTTGGCATTTAGTGAATTCTATTTGGGTCTGATATTGTTGCAAAACTATCAGAATCTCAATTTTACGGGATTTCGCAAAATACTCAAGAAGCATGATAAATTGCTCACTGTTGATTACGGTGCACGCTGGCGCACAGATCATGTGGAGGCAGCACATTTTTATATAAATAAAGATATTGATCGACTTATACAAGAAACGGAACAAGCAGTTACGCAGGATATTGAAGGTGGCGATAGGCAACGTAAGTTTTCCATTCAGTGACATTGTTGGATTTATATTTCAGATATTTTGCATTTATTATTTAGGTGCCATGAAACGATTGAGAGTTCCGCCGTTGGGTGAACAACAGAGTCCTTGGACTACATTCAAAGTTGGACTATTTTCGGGTGCATTTGTAGTACTCTTCCTTACTGTTATCATTGCGGCCATGTTCTATGGCTTTGGCGAGAATTGGCGCGTTGGATTACGCATGTTCCGAGCACCTTTTCTCATTACAGAATGCTTGTTTCTTTGGGGCGTCAATGTTTATGGCTGGCGGTCGTCTGGTGTTAATCATGTGCTTATCTTTGAACTTGATCCACGTAATCATTTATCTGAGCAGAACATTATGGAAATTGCATCGGTATTTGGTGTAATTTGGGCATGTTGTGTCCTCTGTTATATATTCTGTGAACCATTGGGTATACCACAGTATGCGGCACCATTATTTCTATATACACTAATGGTGGCTTTTCTATTGAATCCCACAAAGACATTTCATCATGAGGCACGCTATTGGGCAATACGTGTCCTTAGCCGCGTCGTTATGGCGCCGTTTTGTTTTGTTAACTTTGCCGATTTCTGGCTGGCGGATCAATTGAATAGTATGGTGCCAGCATTTCTTGATATTCCTTTTCTGATGTGCTTCTTTGGACGTAATCCCACGTGGCATAAGGCGGGCGAGGGTATGTTTAAATATCTATTCTATCATAAATCATCATAAGTTTATGTATTCATATTCATATTTATTTCATATTTTATTCATAACAGAAAGTTGAGTAAAATTCGATTTAAATTCATTGAAAATGTATTTAATTTATGCGTTTTCATACATCTATAGATTTCTATATACATTTCTATATAAGTTACTAAAGTTCAGTTACATTTTAATTTATGCAATTCATTCTTAGTATTAATAAAGTTTTAGTTTAAATAAAATTCACTGCGGCTACGTTGAATAAAATTCAAATTAATTTACTATGTTAATTTATGCAGTTCATTCATCTTTTGCCAAAGGTATCTTAAAACTCACAAATTCATTGAAAACTTTATTCATTCAATAATTGTCTTATATATACATATAATATGTATCATTCCATTTATATATACTATATATGTATGTATGTATGTATGTATGATTGTATTTTTGTTTATCCATTTATAGCTGGCAATCACTGTGTACAGTATGTTTCCATTTTGCATCCCATTGTGGCCATTTTGCCTGCTTACTTTCGCTTCGCCCAATGCATAAGGCGTTATCGTGATACAAAGGAAGCTTTTCCACACCTGGTGAATGCTGCCAAATATGCGACGTCGTTCTTTGTGGTGATCTTTGCACACCAATTTCATACCACAACAGGTAAGTGAAGCACGTGTTTATGTGTTTGTTCAATTCTCTATGTGTGTGTGTGTTTGTATGTGTTTGGATTCATTAAAGCATGAGACATTCTCTGGGGGAAACAGGAAACAGGAGTGAAAGGAGAATGAAAGAAACCCAAAAACAGGCTCATTATGCGTGCTGTTTATGATACGCAGCCAATTAGAGTGTTGCGTTCATGGCCAAACCGCAAATATTCATGTTAATTTTATTTTCGCACAAAAAACACGTAGCATTCATATCTCTTTCCTTGCATTTTATTTGGTTTATTTTTGTTATTTTTGTTGTTCTCACTGTTTACTCTTATGACTCGTAATGCAGATACATATCCATTGTCGAAAGAGAATCCATGGTTCTACTGTTGGATAACAGCAGCGTTATTCTCCTCATGTTACGCCTACACTTGGGACATTAAAATGGATTGGGGCTTGTTCGATGCGAAGGCGGGCGACAATCGATTCTTGCGTGAGGAAATCGTTTATTCATCGACGGTAAGTTTCTGGTCCACGAATACTTGACTCGGGGCTAGCGAGAGGCTGTGAAGCTTGTGGACTAATGACAGTAATAAATATTTGTCCAAGCGGACCGCACGTAAAACAATCTTTCAACACATTCCCATTATTTCTTCTTCTTGCTCTTCTCTCTTCTTTTGCTCTCTTCTCCTTCTCGCAGTGGTTCTATTACTTTGGCATAATTGAGGATTTAATATTGCGTTTTAGCTGGACACTGTCCATGAGCCTCATACAAGCTGGTTATATTGAAGGCGACGTTATGATGACCATACTTAGTCCATTGGAGGTATTTCGACGCTTCATATGGAACTATTTTCGATTGGAGAACGAGCATCTTAACAATGTGGGCAAATTCCGTGCAGTACGTGATATATCAGTAGCACCCATGGATTGTTCAGATCAGGTATAATTAACATTTGTATTTTCAATAGATTTATTCATTTAAATTATTTAATTGATAGACGACAATACTGCGTATGATGGATGACACTGATGGTGTGCTCAATCGCAGACGTGGCAAGGCCGCTGGCGGCCCTGGTGGCAAGTCGAGCAATAAGAAGAACAAACATGAGCAACGTTTACTGCTTCAAGGCGAATCTGTTGAAGATCTTTGCGCATGAGAGAGCATAGCTCTCATTTTATCTCAATGTGCACAAATATTAAGTATACGTAAATATAGAACTACAAACAAATGTCTTTGTTTTTAATGGCTGCATTTGTGCTGTATGTGCAGGAGTCTGTATATGTGTGCGTTTCAATTGAACTGTTGGCAATATTCCCAATGATGTGTCGAACGTGCCAATGAGTTTATCGTGGTGCCCATCAATAGCTGCAGAATCACGTTTCATGTGAAAGAATTTTTGAAATTGTAAACGCAACTTTGTTGCTGTTGTCATCATTGTTGTATCATTTGTTTATCTTCTACTCGTTTTTTTTTTTTTGGCTTTTGTAAGCACAGTTCAGTTATAGTTTTACAAATAGATAATTCAAATTAATGCAAGAGTTTCGGCAACTCGATTTAAGATACATAGTTATCCTGCAGGTCTAAATTGTGTCTAACATTTAATATAAAATGTTTGCTTATATTTTTAAAGCAATTTTTAGACCTTTATAAAAAAGTTTCTCTCGTACAGAACGGCGAACTTAATAAAGTTTTCCAGTGTCTCCAGTGTCTCAGAGTGTTAGTTATAAAACAATCTTCATTAAATTAACCATATGCGCCTCTATATACTGAAGTCTACATGTAAGTCGAAGGCTGGAAAGGACTATTGTAACATATATTTCTGACATAGCAACGATCGGTCTAAAGTTGAGTCTAAAGTTGAGTCTAGTAAGGACCAATATATGTTCGTCCATCGTTTATGCCCGAAACATTACCAACAAATCACAAGGTATCAAAGTTAAACAACTGACATTCATTCAAATATTTTTATTTTTCGTTTTGATATTTTGTTGACTGTTGATTTTGTTTACACTTTATGAACTTTTACTGTACTTATCTGCTTCTGTTTAATCTTTTGTATGCATATGCGACAAATATTTAATATTTGCGTTTAAATATATATATATATACATATAACAATTCCATATCAGAGGTAAACATAATAAATAAAATATTTATTGTGCAGCTGTATTTAAAGCTCTTCGATATGCAAAGTCCAATCCAATGGCTTTGATAAGTTAACATTTTCTATTTTCAGTTGCGCTAATCGCGTTTTATTTTTATTTTTTTTTACGTTTCGTGTTGAATGTATAATCAGAAGCATTCTGTAAGTTTGCTTACAGGATATCATACAGTCGACACGCACTTTTCTTACTTTTTTATCATTGAATTTTTAGAGTTGAATAAAAATTAAATATGAGAAAAGTAAGAAATGAAATATATGTGAATAAATTAAAACTGAAGCTTCTTATATAACTCTCACACAGTCATACAGACTCAAAGACACACACACACACAGTCACAGCCATAGAAACACATTACAAATTACGCGTAGTATTTCTATGTGTTCAGTGAAAAGCTGCTTTAGGGATTTCCCCAAGGGAGGAGAGTCCTTACTTAAAATGGAACTTCTTATAGACCGTCTTCGTCAATCACGCCCACTTTTGGTATGGACACAGCTGCCTTTCAGTTAATATTGATTGATGGATTCTCGTTGTCAGTTTTGTGTTTTTGTTTTTCAAGTGCGGAAAATTACATAATAATACTAGATTTAACGTAAAATTTCAACTGCATTTTATGGCTGAGTTTGACAAGTGCTGAGTGCTGAGTGCAAACCGTCAACCGCATTAAGTGGTCGATTATGCTGCACATAATTAGTCTAATTAAATGCTTATCATCAAAACGTGCTACAATCATATGAATGAAGATTAATACTTATCATTAATTACTGCGCATTTCTTTGAAATCTTTTGCGTAATTGTTGACTGTTTTTCTATAACAAACGAATCTATTTTAATGCTACTGGCAATTTATTTAAAGTTTCGTAATTGCCAAACTGAAAGAAGTTAAATTTTTCACTGTTTTAATAGTTTTACAAGTTTAATTGCTCGCAAAGATAAACTTGTTTGTGGAAATTGTTGAAAAATTCAACAGCAGAAAACTTAAACTTTTTACTTAAAAACTTCTTGCATTTGAAATGCTGCAGAAAAAACAAAAACCAGAATCGAAAATAAAGAAACTGTTAATATGCACAACATGGCGTATGATTGATGTGCTATTGATTTATGAGAAATTTTATAGCGAACATTTATTATATTGATAGCTAACCACAATACAGTAATAAATTGCGACAACTAAACAATTTAAATGGCGCATATTACATTGATTTTAAATTATACGCTGCATGCAACGTGCTACAGGCAGACTAACAGATAGATAACCTTAATTTGAATGAACAAAATTTATATGTGCTGCTCTAAATGAAACACATGTGTCTTCTCTTCCGTCCTTATGTCCTCATGTCCTCTTGGCATTGGGTCTGTGCAAGGCTAAAGAAATTGTTGCAATTACAGCTGCATATACTCGATTCACAGATACTCATTAATCAGCTTATGTTAGCTCAGGTCTCCAGGCTTATCTATCTCTACCTCGCTCGTGCTTAAGTCAAATCTGACAGCAAAATATAGTCTTATTTCCATGGTATGATTGGATTGATATAATACCAAATGATGAAGATAACTGCGTCCCATTAAATTTTTTTTTCTTATTTGCCTTTTTGTTTTGTGTAAAGCAAATTCCTTTAATAGTTCAACGTGGAATTTTACATGGCATAACTGCTGCACTGTAGTGAAATGCTGCTTCATATTTTGCATATTTTACATGCTTTTATTTGTAGTGATTCCCAAAATTGCAATAAGATGTGCAACAAGAATGAATCAAAATGAAATATTTATATAGCAATTATAACGAAATTTCATAATTTATTTGTAAAATGAAATGAAACCTTTCAAGATGTTATGAATTTATATTGCAATATTTTAGTAACTCAAGTTTCACGTGAACTTTAATAGCTTTACATTTAATACAATTTAGTAACTAAGGTTGCTAACGGTATTTAAAAGATAAACCACATAACAAATTTACACGATTTTATTATATGTATCAAATTTTGCGCAGTGAAAACCTTTTTAGCGGACAATTGTATAAATTTTGTTGCCTGGTTACAGATCGCAGAGATAGCTTCGATTTTTGTTTTGGTTTTAAGCTCTTTTTGCAACGTTCGTTTTTCTCTCATCTCATCCTCTCTTTCCATTTATTTTTTCTGCTTCCTTGTTTACTTCCAGCTGCGCCTGTCAAAAGATTTACATTGATGGCCATCATCAACGACGGAACCCAAACGTTTTCTTTGATGCCCTGTGGCTCGTGAGATTAGATAAGCGGCACTTTTTGAGTGTTTTTATTAGTCAGCTGTATATGTGTATCTTTGTGTGGGTGAGTGGACTTACCATACATACATATATATATATATATATATTTCTGTGTGTGTGAGCCATAAGTTAACAGCATTTACAACTCAAATGGAGCCGAATGTTAAAAATGTTAAACGTATGCTGTAGGCATTGATTAAGGGTTGCCAATGCTTTAATTTCGTTGTGGCTGACTTTTTTTTTGTTCTTTCGTGAAATTTTCCTTTTAAGCATATGAGGCTGGATTTGCGCGTGTGTTTTATATATAAAAGATTTCCTTTTCAACCTGTACAAACTTTTCGAACAATATAAAACAAGAAAACAACAAAAACTGAAAAAAGAAAAGAATAAAAGTTTGTGACATTTTAGCCTTTAACGTGAGTAGAAATCAAGTTTCAACGCATATGCGTATGCGGCGGTTGTTACTAATGCGTCGCATGGGCTTTTGACACGTTCATTTCGGGTTCTTTGCTGCTGTCACAGCAGATTTTCATTGATTTGACACACGCATACAGACGCATAATAACGAAACGAATTGCCTGCTTGTGATGTGTAAACAAAAGCAGGAAACTAGGATAACACAGAGAACTCAGCATGCCAAAGGCAAATACTTGTAAATAAATACAAATACATACATACATACAAATGTACATACATACATGTGAATACATATAATATATACATGCATATAAATGTATTCTATTCATTTTTGGTCGCAATAATAACAACGACAACAACAACAAATATGACACAAAAGAGAAAACAACGCTATGACGTACTGACGTACAGACTTACAGCCGTATAGTATGTGTATTTTATGTGCACTGAATTTTGCAAGCACACGTTACGCATACGCATACGCATACGCAACGTTGCGTTGCGTTGCCATTGTCTTATATTTGACTGATTGCAATTTACTCGATGAACGTCAACATCAACATCAACGACAGAATTCTGCTGATTAAATGCTATTTGTCTGTTTGGTCTTGGTCGCTGACATTGTGTGGTTGTGTGTGTGTGCTTTCAAACTGGTTGCCATAGACACAATGCTGTTAAAAACTCAATTACATGCGTTTCATGGGTCTTGTATAATTGCCGACGCTTGCATTGAACCTTACTTTAAAGTGTAAACACATTAAGAGCATGAATCGCTTGCTCATCATCATAGTGTTCAATGTGTTCATTTCATCTCGGCAGTCTGGCCCAATTCTGGCCCTGGCATTAACATACGATTTGAAACACATTGAATGCATTTGATAATCCATTTTTGGTTTTTCTCATTGTACATGTGGAAATCAGCTGCGTGGAAATCTTTATCCCAGACAATCGTATTTTCATTTGATATGCATGAAAATTCGTGCCAGAAACCGCATCATTTGAATTTGCGGTTTATAAACACGCACAAACAAAGAGTGAGAGAGGGGGAGAAAGAGATAGAGAGGCTTTAAGCGCCTAATTGATTCCAGGCGCCGACTTGTTGTTTGGTAAATTTTAGCCTTGAACTCATTTAGCTTGAATTTGCATTAATAAATTCAATTAATTTTGTGAGCTTTAAAATATTTCTCAAAATTGCAGCGCAATTTACAGTTATTACAATTGTCTTTTCACTTTTTACTCCCCAATCAATGACACGTGCAGAGATTTTCATCGTGTACTTGTAATGATATCATATCGAAATCGATTTTCTTTTATTATTCTACCATATACTTACAAATATATACCGTAGATATGAATTCAAACAAATTCATACACATTCACATATACTCACAATCACACTCACATAAAAAAAAACATTCACATTCATATACAAACATTCAGAGAGTCAAACGGAATACAACACATCATTAAAACGACACCCACAATAAAAGAGATTCAAATTGTCAGCTTGGATTGTCAGGATTCAAACTGAAGTATATTAAACTTTGACACCGCCTAGTGATTTATATGAAGTTCCATGTGCTGTATAATATCGAATCACTTCAATATGCTTTCCCTTTATTTATGTATATAGTTTTTCTTTTGCAACGTAAGCAACGCTTTATTCAAAATATCATATTGAATAAATAGCAGAAAAGATTTTTTATTCACTTGCAGGGGTATATTCATTTAGAGAAGTAGTTTGTAATGTATAGAAAAAGGCGCGAATCACTACAGAAAGTATATATATTCTTGATCAGTAACAGCTGCTGAGTTCTAGTCTACATGTGCGTCTATCTATAATCCTTTCGTCCATCTGGTTGACAGGCTTAGAGTTAAGACTTACAGTATTTAAGTTGACGCCCAGATGTCTACAAAGTTTCATTCAAATTATAGCTTCCATAGGAACGATTGGTTGAATAATCTGTATCTATCATCTATTACATCAGAGATCATTAGTATAGTAAATCTGCCAAGTTTAACCCGAGTCTAACCACTTTCAAGACTCCCATCGAAGTAATCGATCGTAAATTATGTTTTATGTTTATATATTATGAAAAAGATTTCGTTTAAGCTTGCAAGAGTGTATAAAAGATTCGGTGTGTTAAATATAATTTGTACTTTCTTCTTATTTATTTATTTCATTTTTATCTAATTCATTTATTATGTTGCATTCCTTAAAATGTAACAATTTCATAGAATATTATAAAGGCAAGTAAATTGTTTCCATTGTTTATCTGCCAAAAATATAAAGTTATATATTATTCGCTCTACTTAACTTTTGGCCAACTATATATATGGTACATAAATGAAAAACACGTATGCAAGGACAGAAGTACAGAAATACGTGTTTACATTTCCACACAAATTGAAACTTTTTTTTACAGCAAAAATAAAAATAAAAATAAAAATAAAAATAAAAATAAAAATAAAGCCAGTGAATTTCCATTTTAATTACTTTAGTATGGCTTTATTAAATAAATTTTAAACAAGTTTTGGTTATGTCTAGCAAATTGGTAAAAAAAAAGTTGTGAGTTTATAATTGCATTATGCTAATTTACATGCAAATTATTATTATTCTGGCATGAAATTGTTGAACATCAGCGGCATCAGCGGCAACTTGTCTAAAACTGTTTTTCCAGGACGAAAGAGCTAGCAGGATACGCAGAAAAGCTACACAAGTATTTTCAGCCGCAGCAACATCATCGGAATTGGCTCGTACAACAACAATAACCAAAAGTTAATTAATTAATTTATTTAAAGCCGTTGACACTGAACAACAATCCAAAACCCACAAGAGAAGAGAACAGTTCACTTTCGAGATTATGGAGACTGTAGAGACCACTTACCAGGTCAACATGATAAATATGTAAATCAAATAGGATTTTAATTAACCATGAAAACATTTTGACAGGCTGACAGAATGGCAAGTTTACATCATGATTATAGGTCAGTAGCAACAACAACAACAACAACAATAATAATGATAATAATTTTTTTTGCAAGGTCTTTGGCTTTAATGTTTATAATATTGATAGCTGACTTAAAAGGTCGCAGGGTTCTAAAACGTAGTCGGAGGAGTGGACAATTTTTTTTTGCCTTGTTGCCAGCGCTACGCTAGGATCAGTGTCCACTGAAATTTGCTGAGTAATGCGATGCGGAAACAATCGGAGAGGTCTTTAACCAACTCCAACAGAGCGTCCTAAGTTGTGCGTTCTGGGCATTGATTGATGGCAGACGCTGTGCGTGAAGCTATTTATAATACTCATACTCGTATGTTTATTATTTATCATGCACACTAATGCCAATCTATATAAATATATACATACTTATACACAATGCTCGTAAGTATATTGGTTTTACTTGTTTGCTTATGAAATTTGACTGAAACTAATGGATCTCGCAAGTATGCCATAAAAACGCCAATGTGACGACGTCAAATGTGACCCAATGGACAAAGCGCAAAGCGCATTAGATATTTCCAGGGTTATAACATAAATAATGAAAAATTCAATGAATCAACTGTTTTCCCAATAGACCTTCCTTGCCATTCATTCTTTCATTCATAAAAGGCACAACAAAAACAAAAAAAAAAAAACGAAACCGAACCCATCAAATTTGAAACTTAATGCGAATATTGAGCGCAACTTTGTGAATTGTTATATTAAGTTTAAGGTAAGTGCAAAAGCAGGAACAGTAGGCACGCTAAACAGCTTAAAGATAAGTAAATGGATTTCAATTTTTACATACATATTATATCAATTGTCAATTCTAATAAAGCTTAAACATCGGATTTTACTTTGTTTAAATTTATCATATTAAATATTGCATACTGACACACACATACACACACACACACACACACATGTATTAAAAATCAATTCCTGAGTAACTCTCCAAGTATTTGTATCATTTTCTCTTTTGGTTTTCCTCTTTATGCTTTTGTGTTATCACAGTGATAACAATGTTTAAGTGTAGCTTTTAGCATTGCAAGTTTTGACAACGAATTAAAATAAACAAACGGCGAAATGACAATGAAAACATTCTAATGAAATATCAACAACAAGATGAAATATTTTCATTTCACTTTCATTGCGGACCTCTAAGCATGGGGAGGTAGTAGCTGAGTATGCGAATATTTTGAATGCTTGCAATTCAGTTGAAAGTGCAAATGCTACACAGTTCGCGGAAAAGTTGTTTACTTTAACGCAACGGCAAGAAGAAGCATAGTAAGGCACAGTGGGAAAGATATAGTCGGGTCTGCTTAACTGAAAGATAACCAGTATTACACAGCATTACAATCATTATCCCTTGCACCTTCATCTATGCACCGCACTGCACTAACTGATCTCAGCTGCGCTGGAACATTTCTTTTTATACGGTTTAAAAATATTCTCTCTAAGAATTGTGTGCTTGAATAATTGAACGTTAAGCTCCGATTCTCACTCAGTTGATAACGCTGTGCTGCGGCTGCTGCGCTCACGATTGAAAGAAGAATCATAAATGTGACGGCTCTCTTCATAGTTTGCCAATGTGATGAGAGTCTGTGGAAGCTGTCGCTAATTGTATGACAGCTCAATATTAAATGCATGAAGCTTTCTTCCTCGGTCAGTCGCTGTAATGCGCCGCCGACTGCACTTATCATTGCAAGAAGCAGCGGCACAGAGCAATCTATTTTTATGAGTAATGCGAGGCTTTGGAAGATTTCGTCCACTGTGAGAGAGCTGTTCTGTAATGCAGCGGCGGCTGCGCTTAATTTCTTACAGAAGCTTCATAAGCTGACGTACACTGTGAGAGCTTATCTGTGTGTATTGAACGTTGAACCTGTCTTTGTCTTTCAAACAGTTGTTAAAAATTATGTAGAGGCGTCTGCGCTCACGATTGAAAGAAGAAACATTGAAGCAAGCTCTCTTCAGAGTATACTCGTATCAATGTGTTGTCTATTGAAAGCTTAAAGTATTTTTTGACCTTTAAGCTCTTTTTCTCACTATCATGTTCTTTTAAAGCGATCAGAATGCTGTCGTCCACTGTGGGAGAGCTTGCATTCTATACACTGTTTATTGGCCGTTGAAGCACTCTCTCGGTCAATTGTTACACATTATGAATCGGCGACTTTGCTGATTTTGATTTGATTTTTGTCACAATATTGTATTGAAATTGTACCATAATTCAATTCAGTGGATCACATATTTTTAAGAATTCTAGTGAAATAATGTTATTTATAAAGCAGATGTTACTTGTC